>PVJD01009507.1:0-61891 GCA_004026545.1 Mormoops blainvillei
CTGTTTAAGAAGTGGGCTGAGGAAACAAGTTATAGCAAAGAAGTGCCCTTGGAACTTAGGAGTATGGGAAAAAGGGGAGAGAGGGGAAGTGAGAAAGGGAGGGGGAAGGAGAAAGGAGAGAGAGGGAAAGGGAGGGGGAGAGAGGGAGAGAAGGGAGGGGGAGAGAGAATGAGGGAGGGGTAGAGAGAGAGAGAATGAGAGAGAGAGAATGCTTGAGTCCTGGGGAAAGAAGGAGGGGAAAGACTGGGGGTGGGGATGGGTGCATGCTCCACAGAGAGAAACCCTATACCAAGGGCTTTTATCTGAAGGCCTTAGAGGAGAATCCCTAAAGAATATTCATCAGCTTCCCAGCTGTGCCCCCTCATGGCCTCCACTGATTGGTCAGCACCATGCGGTCATTAGTCAAGTTGGTCCTGATGTCAACCATGGTATTACTCCATCTGATTTTGCTGCTTCTCTGGGCCTGGAGCTGAAACAGCTGAAGCCTAGGTGTCATCTTCCAGCGGCTAATGCTTAAGGGAGTGGTCCTGCAAGGCATTGTAGCTTCGTCCATTGCTAGGCACCCAGGGTCCTCTGTCGTGGTGACCCTCTGTACCTGGCCCATTGTTCCCACTCTGCTCATGCCTGTATCTCACTGCCTACTATGAAATGACCACATTCACATAATTTTATTACAGTATTTTGTTATAATCGCTCTATTGTATTATGAGTTAATGTTGTTAGTCTCTTACTGTGCCTAATTTATGTTAAACTTTATCATAGGTATGTGTAGGAGAAAACATAGCAGAGCTCAGTACTATGTGTGGTTTCAGGCACCCACTGGAGTTCTTGGAATGTACCCCCCGCAGGTAAGGGGGGGTTACTGTACTGAACACCTCCATTGGGACTGTATCCCAGTGCCTGACACAGAATTTGTACAAAGTAGGATATAAACAATACAAAGTATTTGCTGAAGGAAAAGATCTTTGTATCCCAAGTACAATGGCATCTTCTTCCAGCGTCATACAGGACAAGAAACACAAAGCTGTAAAAGATGGAAGCTAAACAGAATATGTATCTGAGAAATACGACAAACAGAGGTATAATCAGTTGATATGGTTTAAGATTCAATGAAAAAGAGAAGGTCTTGCTACTCTCTTCAGAGTACATTTTAATTAACTTCAACAGTTGATATCTCTAAGCTACATAAAGCAGTCTTTGTTTTGGATTTTATTTTTACTAAATTGATAAGACAAAATTACTTGAACATAAAAAAGAGCTTTTTTTTCTTTTTTAATCAGGGGCAGTTCTGTGACTATTGCAATTCTGAGGACCCTAGGAAAGCACACCCAGCCACCCATGCAATTGATGGATCTGAACGCTGGTGGCAAAGCCCTCCTCTCTCCTCAGGCATACGGTACAACCAAGTCAATGTCACCTTGGATCTGGGGCAGGTAAGTTATACCTACAACTGGAGTGAGGAAAATTCATTTGGACCATTGTTTCTGTGGTGATTTTGATATAATAATAATCTTAAAACACAAACTTCAATTTTAATGCACTAATCATTGTGAAGCCTAATTACATTAATATTTTCATCCTTCAACTCCCAGCACGGCGTCTGTAAACGATGCAGACATTTATGCCCATCTATTAAATGAGTTAAAAAATAGTTGTAAATAGTTTCACCGGCGAAGATATTTTTATTATTATTCTTAATCGTGCTAAAGTATATATAACATGAAATTTGCCATTGTAACCATTTTTAAATGTATAGTTTAGTAGTGCTGAGTACATTCACATTGTTATATACAACTGATCTCCAGGATTCTCTTCATCTTGCAAAACTGACACTCTACCCATTCAACACTTACTCCCCATTTCCCTCTTCCCCCCAGCCTCTGGAAACCACTATTCTACTTTCTGTCTCTATGAATTTGACTCCTCTGGGTATCTCATATGAGTGGAATCATACAGAGTTTGTCCTTTTGTGACTGGCTTTTTTTCACTTAAAATAAATGTCTTCATGGTTCATCCATGTTGTAGCATATGTCAGAATTTTTTAAATAAGGCTGAATAATATCCTATTGTGTATATATATATGGCACATTTTGCTTATCTGTTCATCTGTCAATGGGCACTTGTGTTGTTTTTCCTTTAGGGCGCTGTGATTGGTGCTGCTATGAACATAGATATGGCAAATATATTTTTATAGCATTCTCTTTCTTGGAAATTCTGACTCTTTGAACACATACTGCCATAGTTTTTGGCCCCATTTGGCCAGGTGGTTCATGATGGAACGTGACTTCAGGCCTGTACTCCTGGGGTAGGCTAAGATGGGCCCAGGGTGCCTACCCCACAGGGTGCATGCCCAGGGTAATCCTCTCCTTAGGAGAGTGTGGCCTGCACTATAATTGTGGTGGACGTCAGGCCCATGACGTTAGTTGGCATTATTTGCCAAAGATGAAGGGGTTTTGCAGACCTGCACATTTCAGGTCTCGAGTCAGGTGATCAAACGGGAGTTTATTCGGGGGACCTCCTCTAGTTAGGAAAGCTCTTAGCCCTACGTAAAGGGAAGAGATACAAAGCATGAGAAATTTTCCTGCTGACATCGAAGGGGAAAACTGCCATGTTGTAAACTGCCTGTGGAGTTGGCAAGGGCCTAGACGCTGGACTCTAGAAGCTGAGAGTGGCTCCAGCCAACAGCCAGCAAAAAAGTAGGGACCTCATCTCTATAACCGCAAGGAGCTGGCTTTTGCCCAAAATATCTGGGAACTTGGAAACGGGTCTTTCCAGCTATCTAGCTGACAGCGTGATTGTAGCCTTGACCCTGAGCAGAGAACCTGGTCATGCCATGCCTGGACTCCTGACCTCCAGAGCTGCAAGACAATAAATGAGTGTTGCTTTAAGTTGGCAGGTTTGTGGTAATTTGTTAAGCAGCAATAGAAAACTAATGTACCTTCTTATTTCCCTTTTTCAGGCCAGGCAGGGAGTGCCTCCCATCTATTCCATCCTATCCCTTTAACAGGTATTTACTGAGTGCTTTCTGTGTGCCAGGCACTGTCCTAGGCATTTGGGATACGTGAGGCAACAAAAGAGATGAAGATTCCTCCCTTCATGGCATTTATATTCCAGTTTGGAAAACAGCCAACAAAGTGCACATAATAAATAAGTGAATATGCTATGTTAGCAGCTGATAAGAGCTATAGAAAAATGAAAAAGTAGGTCATGGTAAAAAGGTCGTGAGTGCCAGAGGCAAGGATGTTTGCAGTTTTAATTAGGGTGTTCAGGAAAGGGATTATTGAGGAAGGACTTGAAGCAGGTGAAGGAGTTAGTCTCATATAGGGTCTGGCAGAGGTAATGCCTGCTTGAGTGTGGTTTTATTATTATTTATTATTATCAAAAGCGGCAATTTGAACATTTCACCTAAAATATACGGTGTGCTTGAATGTGATATTGTTATGATACAGAATTACATGCTTAAGACTTTGCAATAAAAGATTTTGTAATAAAAAAAGGGGTCTTATTTGTGCCAGACCCAAAAATCTGTCACTGAGACAGAGGGAACAGGCCCAAAAAGTCTCTGGTAGGAGCTGTCTGGAAAGTCCAAGGAGCAGCACAGAGGTCAGAGTGGCTGGAACACAGTGAGAGAGGGGAAGGTGGTGGCAGAAGAGGTCACAGAGGTAACAGACAAGACCAGACCACACAGGGCCTCATAGACAGTGTAAGCACCTTGGCTTTCAAGGGAAAAGAGAGTCATTACAGAGTTTCAAGCAGAGGACGATATGACCTGATTTTTATTTAGAAGGGATTTTTGCAGCTATTCTCTTGAGGATTATGGAGGGGCAAGTGTAGGAGCTCATTAGGAGACTGTCACAATAATCCGCTGGTGGCAGTGGAAGTGGGTGTTCGGATTCCAGGAATACTCTGAAGATAGAGCTGCCACGATTTCCTAATGGGCTGACTGTGGAGTGTGAGAGAATAGAGGATTCTGCGATGATTCCCAGGACTTTTGGTCTCAGCAAGTGGAACTGCTGTTCACAGAGATGTTGGAGACTATAGGAGTTATTTTGGACACACTAAGATTGAAATACTGCTGGACGTCCAAGTGGAGATGTGGACTAAGCACTTGAAGACAGGGGTCTGGAGAGCTGCCTAGGCTGCAGAGAGCCATTTGTTGCGGGTTTCTCTAGGGTCCGCCCTGTTGGAATTTCCCAGCTTCTTGGACCTGTAGGCTTATACCTTTCGCCAACTTTGGGCAGTTTCCTCCCTCCCTCCCTTCCTTCCTTCCTTCCTTCCTTCCTTCCTTCCTTCCTTCCTTCCTTCCTTCTTTCCTTCCTTCCTTCCTGCACTACCTGTATTGAGGCATAATTGACAAATAAAATTGTGTATATTTAATGTATAATATTTTATTATATATTAAATAGTGTATAATAGTATATATATTATATATATATATAAGATGTGATGGTTTGATATATACTTTGTGAAATGATTACCACAATGAGGTTAATTAACACATTTATCACCTCACATACCTCACATATTTACCTTTTCTGTGAGTATGTGCTGAGAACACTAAGATCTACTCTTAGTAAATTCAAGTACACAATACAGTATTATTAACTCTAGTCACCATGCCGTGCATTAAATCTTCAAAACTTATTCATTTTATAACTAAAGGATTGTATCCTTTGATTAGCATCTCTCCATTTCCCTCACTCTCTAGCCCCTGGTAAGCACCACTCTACATTCTATTGTGCCTGTTTGTATAAGTTCAACCTTTTTTATTTTTTTTTTAGATTCCATATACATATAAGTAAGATTATATATTATTTGTGTTTCTTTGTCTAGCTTATTTCTCTTAGCTTAATGTCCCCTAGGCTCATCCATGCTGCCATAAATGTCAGGGTTTCAGTCATTATTTCTTTGAATGTCCCTTCAGCCCCTCTCTCTTCTCTCCTTTTGGGGTTCTGAAGATATAAATGTTAGACCTTTTATTATGGTTCCACAGGTCCCTGGGACTTTGTTAATTTATTTTTTCTACAGTTGATTTTCCTATATTTTTCAGGTTAGGTAATTGTATTGTTCTATTTTCAATTCATTTGAGTCTTTTCTCTTTTATATTTGCTTTGATATCTAGTTCCTCCAGTGAGTTTTTAATTTTAGTTACTTTATTTTGCAGTTATATAATTTCCATTTGGTTCTTTTAAAATATTTTTTATTTCTTGGTTGAGATTTCATATATTTTCATTTACTTGAGGAAGATTTATACTTACTCATTGAAGCATTTTTATGATTGCTGCATTAGTCATGACAACTCAAGTATTCATCAACTGATGAATAAATAAACCAAATACAGTATATTCATACAATGGAATATTAGTCAACAATATAAAAGAATGAATTTCTACTGAATGCTACACCATGGATGAACCTTGAAAACATTATTGTATGTGAAAGAAGCCAGTCACAAAAGACTGTGCATTGTCTGGTTCCTTGTATGTATAATGTCCAGAGAGACAAATCTATTGAGACAGAGCAGTAGGTTAGTGGTTGCCTAGGGCTGGGAGTTTTGGAGGAAAATAGGGAGTGACAACCATTAGGCATAGTTTATTTTGGGAGAGAAAGATGAAGTTGATTTTAATTGATTGGGCAACTCTGTGAACATACCTTCGGATTGTATATTTTAGGTGGGTGAATTTTATGTTATGTAAGTTATGTTTCAATATAACTATAAGAAAGGAGTTCATGGAAAAAGAGTATTTCAAGGGAAAAAAAGGAGGAAGGGAATAACTGTCAAATATTGTGTCAACTAACATAGAACTGATAATGACTGATTATTCACTGTTGGGTTTGTCAATGTGTGGAGGTCACTGCTGACTTTGATGAGACAGGATTGAAAACCTGACTGTAGGGAGATTAAAAGAGAATAGGAGAGGAACTGAAACTTGTCATACAGAAACCTAATTTGAAGAGTTTTACTGAAACGGGGAGAAAAGAAATGGGGGAAGATTGTCAGAAAGTCAGGTAAAGGGAAGGTTGATTGATTGGTTCATAGTGGGAGAGAGAGAAACAAGCCTGTGTACAGACGGTGATAGGAACAAGAGAGAGAAGGCCGCTGCCGTTATGTGAGTTTGCTACGTGTTGTCAGTACTAACACTAGAACTAATAATCGTGCTAATACTAATGTTTATACTAATCCTTTTGGCTACAGCTATGCATGGAATATAGTTTACACGCAAAATACTGCTTGAAAGCAATAAAAAAGGGAAATGCATGCCACAGACTGGAAGTTGAATGATACTGAGGTTTCTTGGAAAGAATGTGTTACCATCATTTTGGTTGGGGATAATTTGGTGATAGAAGGGTCGCCAACTTTTCAGCCCATATGTTGTATTAAATTAGACCTCTCCTGAGAGTATTTTTACTGCCAATTTGCATCTGAGATACTGCAGGTAAAATGTTCCATGATTTGAAAGACTTTATAAACCCAATGTCAACTGTGAATTATTCTCATTCTTTTAATAGCTCACCTCCAGCATTAATTCAGTAGCAATTTTGCTATAACAACCAGGATTTACCTATTATACCAGTTAGGCAGCCCTGGTGACAGTCCCTGTGCCCGTGCCCATTCACGTGTGCCATCTCAAGGGTCTACAGTTCACTTTGCTTTCTGACTGAGGGGTCCATGTAGTCTGTGCAAAAACTAGCCAGGAAGTGCAGGAATGAATGCCCTCAGGGGCAACCCTCAACCCAGGAGGGCCAGGAGTTGGAGGAAAAGTTCTCCATTTGTTGCCTTCCTGTAGGTCAGTTCTGAAGAGCATTCTTCCTAATTCTGAGCATTCCCACCAGAACTGAGCTCCAATTGCTCATGTAGGAATCTGCTTATTAACACATCACTCACTGACTTTTCTCCCTCTTCTGCATCCCCTACTCTCTCCCAGATGGTGGTTCTTGGAATCATATCTCAAATATATTACCTATCCCCAAGTCTTTGCCTCAGGGTTGGCTTTAGAGAGGACGCAAACTAACATGGAAGAGAGGGGGCCCAGACTGAGACCCTGAAATCCCCCTAGGTATTCATATAAGCTAACACTGCAAAAACATTATTTAAAATTCAGAAAATATTTCTTAAGCTCTCAGGTTAAGAGTAACAAAGGAAACAGTATTATAACTTTTAAAGAAAAAAACAAGGCACAGAGAAATTTCCCATTAATCTATTTTTTTTCATGAACTCAGTATAAATCATGAATTCCCCAGGGACCAGATATAAACATAGGCTCCAAGCATCTGAGAGTAAATTTAGTATACAGGTGTATTCTAGGATCTTTTTTTTTTCTTTTCTTAGTGCTCTTCAACTGTTATGGGACTTTGGTAAATGAATACAGAACATTCTTTGTAGCCCTTGTCAGTTCTGACTCAGATGGAAGGAAGACTAGTGTCTGGTTCTTTCTGGGCTCTTGGGGTTTGGAGATTAAATTGGTTCTAGGGATGCCTGGCAGACGAGGTCACTAGGAATCTGACTCAGTTGGGTCTCTGGGTGGATACAGTTCAATCCAGAAAGTGGATGATTCTTTGATTTGACCCAATCTTCTAGATTCCTCAGGAATTCTCTAGACTTCAAGACTTCGGAAGCCACAGACTATGTCTTCTTTGGTTCACTACATGATAGGTCCTTCTCCCAACATCTTGTAGTGTTCAGCACCAAAGAAGATGCTTAATAAATATTTGCTGCGTACATGCAGAGTGAAGCAAGGATGACTCAGGGCCAGTCTGAATTTCTCCAGGGGACTGTATCAGTGGAAGCGAATGGCTGTGAGACCAGACTCCTGGCAGGAGAGGACCAGCCTTGGCTCTCTAGTCCACTGAGGTGGTTGGTTCTGTTTGCGACACTTGGGCCTCTTTGCAGCATCACTGAAGCATCTTACAGCTATAACACAGTTAGAAGATAGAGATCTTATTCAGAGTGAGTTTGTAATCAATAAATATTCTGTCAATGAACATATAATATGAACCTCAACCCTTGAAAACATAATTCTTGAGTGGGTAGAAAACTAAGGGCCAGTAAAATCTCCTGGGCTACCGGGGGCGCAGTTTTGCCCTTCGCACTATTGTAGTAACTTAAAAGGCCTTCGAAGTGCCCTTTAAGGAACTTGCACATGAGGAAGAATATGGCGAGCTGACATTTTCTTTTTATACGTGAAATGCTCAAGGAACCTGAGTGGATCCGGAGCAACAGACAAATCCCTGAGGTGTCAAATTTGTTTGGTTCCCTGAACCATTGTCCCAAACAGCATTTGTAATATACGTTAGTAAGTAAATCCCAAGATCTTTAAACGCTATTATAGAAAGTAATGTCTGAGAAATAATTTCTGACCTAAAAACTATATTTTTTGGCCATACTGTTCTTTTTTCAGTACTTTTCCCCCTCAGTTGATACATTTTTTAAGTCATCAACCCATTCTTCAAGCCATAAAATTGAGTCATCATTTACTCCATGTAATATAAATAAATTCTGACTAGCGGTGAAATGCAGTGCAGGTGTAATTCTCATTCATGCAAACAGTTCAGACCTAACCAGCACTGGCCAGATAGCTCCCCTCCAAACAATTATTCAAGGACTTAGACTCTTTGAATTTTGGCCCCACTATCTTCAACACGTGATCCCTTAGGTTGACTTCAGGGCTGTCTCCATTCTAGTCAGGGGGAATGAGAAAAGAAAATGGAAGATTAAGCGTGGGAAATTTTTTATGGGCAAGCCTGGGAGTGGCATAGTGTGGTTCCCTTCTCTGCGGGTTGGCCATGCAGCTAAGAAGACAGAAGGAAGAGGGCATGCCATGGCACTGATAGTGAGTTATGTGGAAACAAAATTGACCAGGAAGGAAAGTCGCTGTCTCCTTGGTAAGAGCCCACTGTTGCACCAGCCTTTGGTTATATGGGGGCAACCATGCTTTGAAAGACACCAAGGCAAAGAATGTGGGCAGGCTGGGGTCAGGGCATTCAAGGGGCTGGTGGTGGGCCTGGCAGGTCCAGGACCTCACCTGTGAGTCCAGGGAGGACGGCACTGCCTATGGCTAGAGATGCTTGTGAACAATATATGTGGATGTGCTTTGACCTTTGTGCCATACTATACAAACATGCAATATTCTCACTATTCCTTAGAGAAATCATCATTGACCTCCACCCTCACTTTTGCCCCCTATCTAGTGTTCCGATGAGCTCAAGCTGCCTTATCTTTTCTAAGATAAAAGATTACTAAAACGTTACTATCTGTCTTTGTCATAGAATTACTACTTCAAAGAATGTAGCCTAAGGAAACAATGAGATAATTGCTCAAGATGTTTGAGCGAGGATATCCTCTGTAGCATGGTTCAAAATAACGCAATGTGGGAAACAATCTCATGTCCAGTAAAAGGGGACTTTTTCATGCAGTGGATTAATTGGCCACCACCAGAATGATGCCATAGAGGGGTCTTTATTGACACAACATACGTCAATGTAAATTGTTAAGAGAAAAATCTAATCATATGGAAGCTGTATATATAGTATGGTATCATTACATTTCCTTTGTATAAGCAAAGAAAAAAGTCAGGAAAGGGAATCTAATATGCTAAGAATGCTTTTCTCTGGGTGGTAGGATTATTGGTGGTTTTTCTTCTGTAAATTTCATTGACAGCGTAACTCAGATTGACGTCTCTGGGTTATTACCTAGGTACAAATCCAGCCCCCCAGCTCTATAGCCATGTGACACTGGACCCTCTAATTAATATCTTGGGGTTAGTTTCTTCCCATAAAATTTGGGGATGAATCTAGTTCCACCCTCCTATGTTTGTTGTGAGGAATTAATAAGATAAGACAGAAAAAATTCAGAATTATGCTTCACACGCTCTAAGAACTCAATCCCTGTTAGCTCTCAGGTCTGTTTTTTTTTTTTTTTAAATAAGCATATATCACTTTCAGAGTTAGAAAGACAATGAAGCTCACTGGGAAATTTTTTCCTTTTGGGAAAAAAGAAGAGTTCAATGCAGAGAGGGCAAGAGGAACAATTGTTTCTGGTGGGATCTGAGACATTGGTTTAAAAGCTCACATGGAGCTTTCCAGATGGCCTCTGTTCACTTGTCCTCCTCCCTCAAGAAAAGCTTCTGACTGTTTCACCCCGGAACGAGGTCAGCTGGCTAGAGATCTTTAAATGCCAGCGGAATCAGAAAAAAAAAAAAAGCCCAGTAAATGGAAATAGATTTTTTAAAAAAACTTATTTTATTTCTTAGCTTGTCTTGAAAACTGTTTCTTCTTCTCTTGTGAAACTTTTGTGATTTTAGGCATATTTTGGCTTTAAATCATGGCTGTTCTCCTAGTCTATGAACGGCAAGCAAATAGAAGGAAAAACTGAATTTCATGAATTCTTCACAGGTTCCAATGACAGTGTGAGTTAAATATAGACTCAGGGAGTCCTCACCCAGTGCTTCCTCTCCTCTGCCTGCTGCGTTCCAGGGTGCTCGCCTCTGCCCCTCCTTACACCCGCTTACCCGGGAGCCTTTCTGTACCATGAAACTCTTTCTTTATTCTTTTCTTCCCAATGCCTCTTCTTTCCCTTTTCTCATTTCTATGATTCTCTTCACTTTTGCTTTTTCACTTGCCATTCTTCAACTGCATTCCTTCCCTTAGGGAAAAACTAAGACCATATCAGACCACCACCTTTCCTGGGGCCACTGCCAGCCTTCAGGATGGGTGTCCCTGGCTGCCCCTTCCATTCCCAGAGCCGTGGTTGGCTGAGCCAGTTAGGAGTGTCAGGGCTCCTGAAGGAACCCAGGTTCCACCGGGGTACCACCAGCCCTGGCCCAGGGGGCCTCAGATGCAGGCAGTGTGAGCATCCTGTCTCCCCAGGATCCTGCATCTCTCTCCAGACCAGAGGGCTGGGTTTTATTTCCCACATCCCACCTGGCAGCTCCTGCCACTTTTCTGCATGAAGTTCACCTCCGTTGTGTAGCCTGCAGGTTTGGAGGCAGCACGCTCCTTGTCTCTAATCAAGAGCCGGCTCCCGTGCTATTTGCACTCCTTTCTTTGACTCTCAAGCCATGGATGTAAACATTCTACAGCCTAGGTGTTCACGATTCAATACATCATGTGTGACACCCTGTTCCATAGGTTTTAAGCACATTGATTAATGAGAGTGTTTACCCTTAGAGTTTCTCTAGATCCCAGAACAACCAGATGGAACATTCGGTTCTGTACCCTGCCTCTCACAAGCCTCCCAGCTCAGCTGACTCTCACTGTCCCTAGCACACCTGGTGTAAGTGTGCAATGTCCCAGGTGCGCTCCTCAAGGTGGAGGAGGCAGGCCAGGGCCAGGGAGCCAGGAGCTAGGAGATGCAGTGCTCTCCCTGCGTCAGGGTCTGAATTGCCAATCCATGATGGCACAGCAACATGAATTCAGGCTGCTGTCTCTAATCAGAGGTCCCGGCAGACAGAGCCGTGGGCAGTCAGCATTAGGGTGCAGGGCCTGGCCCGGGTGAGGCAGAGCTTAGGAAAGCAGAGTCCAGCCTCCTGATTGTGGAGGGGGATGGGGTAGGGAGCTGGATACAACTGTTTTGCAAATTCTTGTGTTTCAGGGCGAGGGCATGGCCCCAACACTGCTAAGGCCTGGGCAGGGCTGGACCTCAAAGGGCCTGGTACTTAGTTGGGTCTGATATCTTGCTGGGCTGCCTTGGCCTGTCCCCATTAGTAGGTTAGTAGAAAGCTGTGGCTTTCACGCAAGGCCCTGTTTCAACACTCTATTTTATTACTTTCCTAGCCAGTCAGCCACTCAGTCTTGGACACCAGTCTCCTTCCTTCCTCCCTTTGTCCATTTGTTCCAGTCCACCTGTTGCTGGCCTCCTGCTCTCCCCAAAGCTACATGAGCCGCCCTCCAACCCAAGGGTGCATTCACATCCCCGTCCCCAAACCCTGCCGGCTTTCTGCCTGGGCAGCTCTCATTCTTGCAGCTCAGGGTGTGGTCTTTGGATTGGCTGGACTGCTCTTTCCAGGGAGCTTGTTGGAAATGCAAAGTCTGGGCGCCAACCTGAACCTATTGACAGTCAGAACTTGCATTTTAAGTCTCCCCACGTGGACTGCTTGCACATTAAGACTCTAGAAGCGCTGCTCAAACCCTCTGTAACAGACCAGAACCTTCATAAAGTACAAGAAAACTGAAATCTTAGAAAAATGAAATGAAAAATAAAGAGTAAAGGCATACAAAACAGAAGCCTCATTAAAAAAATTAGATTCACTAACTTCCTCTTTCAAATCTTTATAAAGGTTTCTAAATGCTAACCCTCAGTGTCTGTCCCTGTTTCATCGTGGAGGAAGAGCGAACAGCCCGCAGATCACGCCGGGTAGTGCTGCTCTAGACGGCGCACTGTAACTTTTCCTCAAACTTATTGATACCCATTGTGTCTCATCCTGAAAAGGCTGCCTCTTCTTTCTGGGACCTCAAGTGTTTCCCTGGCTCAGCTTTAGTTACACAGGTCAAGTTATGTTTGTTGCTTGTTAAGACTGTAGCCCCAAGCCCTCTTGTGGCCCAAATAGTCTCCCTCCCTCTCTTCATGCCTTCTCTGCCCTGTTATTGCCCACGGGAGCTGACCTCCGGGGCCAGGACCTACACACGTCCCACAACCCTGCCCCTGGGCTTGGGGCAGAGTTTGGCATGTGGGAGGCACACACAGGTGCTCAGCTCAGAGGGAGGGGGAAGGCAAGACTGGGGACATCTCTCCCCCAATGGAGTTCAGTATCTCAGTTCTGTCAAGGGTCTTGGCTCCTGGCATCTAACTTGCTCTAAGAACTCCAGCTCCATCTGGCTCCAGTATTTGTTCCCTCTCCTTGCCCTTCTGGTAAGAAAGGCTCTCAGGCGTTCTTAGCTCTGAGGTACTTCCCCATCACAAGAAGGTTTCCCCAACCCTACCCACTCCTTTGTAAATAGCTGCTTTAGTGAACTCTCCTCAAACGCTGTGCTCTAGTAAGTCTCCTGTCTCCAACTGGGGCTCTGATTGACAGCCCGCATTCTGACTTGTAAAGGGTGCTTTCCAACTGGTTGAAATTTACACAAATCCCCCCAGTTGTCACCTGAGAAAGAACAAAAGGAAATATTGAGAAGGGGACTAAGTAGAAAATTTTTAAGAGTACATATACTATGAGCATACGTGTGTGTGTGTACGTGACAGGAAGGGGAACGTCAAAATGAATTATGACTATGAACTAAGAAACAGCGTTCTGTTCCTTTCTATATCTCAAATACCTATGATAATGCCTGGTATATAGAAATAATTCAGTAAATGTATGTTTAACATATGAATGAATGAATGAGGATAGAGAGAGTTCCTTATTTATATCTGCACAATTTATGAATATCCCTTACATACCAAAAGCCATACATGTGCAGTAGGTAGTAAGATATTTATTACTGATAACTTGAAACATAGTGAAAAAGTTGGACTTTTGATCATTTATCTTTAGAGTATTAATTTAAATATTTAGAAAAATGGGTGGTAGGAAGAAGGTATAGTATTCTTTCTTTGTGGTAGATAATCTCATAAGTCTTAGAAAATTTTCAACATCTGCTTCACAAGGTGAAGTAAGACAAATAATATCTTACTTTACAAGATGAATAATTTAGAATTAAAAAACCTAAGGGTTATTACGGCATTTATCATGTGAATTTAATGCTAACATGCTTACTAGTCTAGAAACTGTTCTAAGTAACTTTCAAGTATTAAGTCATTTAACCTTCACTACAACCTTACAAGGTAGGTCCCCGTTTCACAGAAGAGGAAACTGAAGCTCAGACGTGCTATGGAGCCTCCCAGGGTTATGTGACCTCTGACTCATGGTCACAGGTGAGCGTGGGGTGAACGGAGCCTGTGCACCCAAGCAGCCTTGGGGCAGGGCTGACCTTAGCTACTGTGCAAGGATGATGCACGTATAGCTCCCATTCTACCAGAGCTTGGTCTCAATAAAACTCCTGCGGCCCATGCGGGTCTAACTGCTGCCCTCTCTCAGGATATGGTCCATCATCTTCCAGTGTCCCTGTGAAGGCCGTAGTTGTGCTTCTTTGGGGCATTAAAAAGCAAAACAAAACCAGGACACTGGGGTCATGTTGGCTGCTGGAAGCAATTTTATAGCTCTTCTGCCACGAAAGTGTATAGAGCGCCCTGACCTGCATGCCATGCATGTTGTGTGCAAACTTCACTGTGGGCTCAACATTTCATCCCTCCTGATAATTTTCCTTTTACTCCTTTTGTTTGTTTGCTTTTGATCATTTCATATTGCTGGGTTTTTACATCCTTTGGGATTTAGGGTTCTAAATACCTTCCCACCATTTTTTTCCTTAAAAGGGGGTGTGGATGAATACATGCAACATATTGATGAAACAGTAAAATATAATCACTTTTATTCCAGTCATATGATATATTTGGTTGCCACTCAGAATAAACTGCCAAGATATATTTTGCCTCAGTTTATGGTTATCCTAAGTCTGAAAGGTTTGTATATTCATATAAAAGTATTTATTTTATAGCATTAAATGATATTTCTGAGCCATTTTGAGACGTACAGTGCAATGTATAGAAAACACTCAAGCTTTTGGAAGCTGGGTGTGGCTTAGTTTTTTTTTTTTTAAGATTTTATTTATTTTATTTTTAGACAGAAGGGAAGGGAGGGTGAAAGAGAGGGAGAGAAACATCCATGTGTGGTTGCCTCTTGCGCACCTACTGGGGACCTGCCCGCAACCCAGGCATGTGCCCCGACTAGGGAATCATACCAACGACCCTTTGGTTTGCAGGCCAATGTGCAAGCCACTGAGCTACACCAGCTGGGGCTGAGTTTATCATTTTTCTTTTTTCCTAGTGGGTTGCCCCAGAGAGGCTTGTAACAATGTTAAGCATAATGGCCAAGAATCAAAGGCCCTCTGAAGAGCACACCAGGTTATAATTTTTCTTTTACAATACTCAGCTCTTCCCTCTTAAAACTGATTTGATATGTTTCCCCCTCCCAGAGCAACTATATCTTTTTAATTATAAGGCCTCATTAGTTATTATACTGTTTCATTCCCAGGTATTTTTCCTTTTGCTCCTAAATGTTTCCAGTGGCAGTAGGATAATAATATGTGTGTTGATAGCTGAGAGTGGGTTAATTTCTAAATATATAGGGATTCACCCTAAGCATTCATATCATGACTCACAATGTCTCCCTGAGGCATTCTTTCAAAAAACCCCTTCCCACCCACATTGTACCCCTTCCTGGCCATTATTTGTGCTCTTGTTAAGAGATATTGCTTACTTTGGAGAACAACTGGGGCTTAATAAAGGATGTTTGAGGCTGAAATTTCTTGCTCAATGTATTATCCTGTAGAAGACAGACATGTACAAATAGATTGTAATTTGGCTACCCGAAGATACTTATTTCGTTCCTCCAAACTGGTCTGTAATTATGGTATGGAGAAAACATATGGTCCATTTCAGGAAAAACTTTCTACAGAGATGGTTTAGCAGCTATTGGCATGGTGTAATTTCAGGATGTAGAGCAGGCTGTTCAAAAGCCCCTGGAATTTCTTTAGCTGAAGCTACAGCTTGAAAAGGCTAATGTTCTTGGGAGAGGTAATACATTGACTTAAAATTCACTAGAGCCCAAGTTTCCATAGGAGAAAGAACAACACTGGCAACGCACCCATAATGGAAAAAAAGTGTATTTATTATGGGCTGGTCCAGTGCTTCTCACACTTTTATGTACATTTGGGTTATCTATTCAAATGACGACCTGAACGGAGAAGGTGGCAGGTGTGCCTGTAGATTCTGCATTTCTAAGATGACCCCCAGTGATACCACAATTGCTGGCCTGTGGCCACACTCCGAGCAGCAAGGGGCTAGACGGACAGGACTCCCTGCTCACCAGCAGGCCTCACTGAGAAGTGCACAGCAAGGCGAAGGCTGAGCCAGAAGCAGCGCAGGCAGTGGTGAAGAAGCGAGAACCCTGATACAAGAGGATGAAGTCCCAGAGGGGCGGACAAAGCGCCCGTAAGGGCCTGTGAATGACAATGGAACTACGCTAGGAACACACAGACCCAGAGATGGGGCAAAAGGTCCTTGCAGCCAGCTAAGTCTTTATATTCCCCCAGTTTCTGGCTTTCTTGAGCATGGTATACATGGGGGCTTGAGAACCAGGCTGTGCAGTAACTTCTGGCCCTGGTAGAACCACCCAGGGAGCAAAGGCTCTGTACTTCGGCCCCACCTGGCCCTGTGGCTGTCCACGCCCGCAGGGTCGCTGACTGTATCAGGGCCCAGGCTTTGGAATCAGATAGATGTGGCTGGAGTTCTTGCTTTGTTACCTATTTGCTGTCTGACTATAGACGTGTTCTGCATCTATGAAGTGGAGGTAATGTATTACCAATATACTGGGGTTATTGTAAAGGCTACAAAAACATATAAGCATTAGAACCTGGCACATACTAAATCCTAAAAAAAAAAATCCTAGTTTTTCTTTGCTTCCTCTTTCTCCTTACTATTATTTTATAATAATTCTACTTGACTAATTCTTCTTGTAGGTGTCACTTTTCTCCTCTTACTTGCCACTGTAACCACCTGCCCAGTTTTCCTGTTGCTTGACTCTGCATTTCCTCAGGCTCGGGACCCCAATCCCAGCAGATGGAGCCCCGGGTCCGACGAAGCTGCAGGCCAGGCCCCAGAGGAGCCCTGGGCTTCTAGCTCCTAGCTCCGCGCGCAGCACTTGGCTGGCTTGATTGATGCCCCGCTGCCACCAGGCTCCTGCATCACACCTTAGCAGCAGGGTCCTCTCCACCCTTCTTTTCTGTGATGGGACCCCTCCCTCTCTCCTGGGATTTCACATTCTTTTTGGGAGTCAAATACATGAATAAAGGATTGGTGTACACTCCAATAAGTGCAGCCACCCTGGAGGGAGGCATTTCCTTTGCTTGGGATGCTTTGGGAACATTTTACAAGGAAAAGGCCTTTCCATTAGTCTTTCAAATTACAAAAAGGTTTCGGGATCCATACTAGGCCTCTGATCATAGTGCGACCAACGGCCCCTGTTTGCCAGAGACTGAGATGCAGGATTTTCAGTACTACAAGCAGGAGAGCCCCAGGCCAATAGGAATGGTTGGTGACCCATTTCAGCCTATCACAGCAATTTCCAACCAGTGTGCTGCAAGAATTTTTAAAGCATGCAATACCTGACTATTTAGTCGGGACACTGATCTCTTTTCCCTTAGATTGTCAAATTAAAAAAAAAAAAAAAGACAACAGCCAACACAACAATAGCCATCCAGTGTGAATGAATCAAAATAATTCCTAGTTTTTGTCAGATCGGCAAAAATATATTTTTTGGTGTACTGCAGAATTTTGGTAATTAGTTTATGTGTGCCATGAGACAAAAAAGGTTGGAAATCGCTGGTCTGTCATTTGTCTGGATCTTAGAATATGTGTTTTTTTGTGTGTTTTTTTGTTTTTTGTTTGTTTGTTTGTATTTTTACTAGTTATCGGAAAGCCTATAGTTTGTGGCTGGGACCCTGATATCAAATTCTAGAACACAGAGCAGCTTCCTGCCTGGAGCAGAGCTGGCTGTCAGAGTCTCTACCTTTTGCCCTGCTCCTTAGTGATGACCTGCTTCCCTTGGGTGAGACTGTCTATAGGTCAGTGTTTCTCAGTTAGTCCTTTAATTACTGAGCTCAGAGAGGAGACCCATGCTTGGGGCCTAATGCCATTTTAAATTTCTCAATAGTTTTATGTTTGAATGTGTGTTTTGTAAATCAAGTCCAATAGGACAATGGAGCGCATTCTCTTTTCTAGACAGGTTCTCAGCCATCTGCCTTCCCCAAGCCCTGGCACCTCGATCTCTCCAACCCTCCTCCACCCTGCTGCCCTTTGCCCTTGGTGGGGTCTGGGAGCAGGTGCAGGGAGGGTTGGCTGCATGTACACCATGCAGAGAAGGGGCATGACAGCTTCACCCTGTCCCAAGCTAGCAGAGCGATGGGTAACGTGACAGGGATGAGTCTGCATTCAGGCACCAAGCACATCTCAGTGTAGAGGTTTCAGTCCCTCAGGAGTCACCCGTCTTTGTGGGTTAGGGCTAGGGGCCCATGGCAAGGGGACACTGACCTCCTTGCTCCTGGCCAGGGCATGGCGTGCCATGTTTGTCAACTCATCAGCTTTTGGGAGGGAATCCTGGCAAATACACAACCAGTAGCAGGATGGAGTCCCCTGGTGCCTCTGAGGGTCTTTATTTACCTGGCCAGAATCCCCTTGCCCAAGGGAGTGCAACATTAAATAACAAGCAAAAAAAAAAATACCATGGTAAGTCAAGACAGAAACTGAGAGAAAGGGAACAGTATACTTTAGCAGCTTTAAAGGCACTTTTCCCCCCTGCCTTTGTGCAAGGGCCCCTGCATCTTCGTTTTGCCCTAAGCTCTGCACAATCCGCACATTTTAGTTGGCCCTGTTTCCAGGCCTCGCTGCAGACCTACTGACTTAGAATTTTCTGAATCATATCCTGACATGACTTCCGAATTAGAACCTAAGCATGCTCCCCAGGTGCTTCTAATGCACACTCAACTTTGAGAGCATTGCACTGTCATTTTACCCCCTAGGTTGACCAAATGTCCAGAACCGAGCAAGCCTTCTCTCAGCCACATTCGTCCTCTATAGCCGGTGTGTACAGCGTGAGAGACAAAAAAGCCTGACACCTCATAAATTTTAACTCCTACCATCATCAGTTTCTGACCTAGCTAGTGAGTGGGGCCAAACTGATATGAAATGGGGTCCTCTAAGCACCAGCACCCCTGTAATCCTAGCCCACTAAGATTTCCTGTCTCTTTGACGGAAAGCCTGGCCATGGGACCTGGTTTGGTGCACTATGCTCCACATTTCCTTCCTGCCTCAGTGACGTTCCAGAGAGTAGGGTTTGTGTCGCTTTGTGAGGAGGACCTGGAGCAGAGCTCACCCTCCATAGCCTTGTGGCATGGATGAGATACAAACACATTTAATGTTTTAAAGCACTGCTACTGTGGTGTTGTCACTGCAATGCAGCTACCCTATCATGATTGACACAGGCTCTGTTTTAATGCGTGACACTCTCTGACATCCTCAAGTCCTTAGTTATAGGGAAGAAAGGCACATGCACAGAACTTCCCTCACTGGTTCTCTGAAATGGAGGAAAATAAAACAAGGATTTCCTTTTAAGACTCCCTAAACAGAAACTTAGATTCTGACCCAAATATGATGATGAGATATGACCCCATGTGGCCATCTACAGGCCTTTGTGCCCCAGTCTGCACCAGAAGCTTCAAGAAGGGACCAGTCCTGGGCTGGGCTTATGGAAAGGTCTTGCTAGCCAGAAAAGACCATTGAGGAAGGAAGAAGCCAGAGGTTACAAGGTTACAAGGTCATGGAGATATACGAGGTCTGTCCGGAAAAAGTCCAACCATGGTTAACGTAATGAAAACAGTTTGCGTTTTATCCATGTAACCTGGCAGCCAAAAAAGGTGGCCTGGAATGTGCATGTGTGAACAATGCCAACTTCACTGTACTAGTAAGTGGGTGCAGTAGACACCATTGAGTGGGCATGTATACTGTGTGGCAGTCGTATTCAAAATGGCTGAACAAGTAGAGCAATGAATTGCCTTAAGCTTGAACATTCCCCCGAGGAAACTATTCAGATGATTTAGAAGGCCACAGCTATGGGCAACTGGTGATTGTCAGCTTCATCACTATGACATGCCCACCTGTGCATCATATCTTGTGCAGAGTTTTTTGGGAAAACATCAAATCACCCAGGTGACTCAGGCCCGCTACAGCCCAGATTTGGCGCCCTGCAACTTCTCGCTTTCCCTAAAACTAAAATAATCTTTGAAAGGGAAGAGATTTCCAACCATTGATGAGATTCAGAAAAATATGACCCAGCAGCTAATGGCGACTAGGAGAACTGTGTGAGGTCCCAAGGTACCTACTTTGAAGGAGTCTGAGCCGTCATTGTCCAACATACAATGTTTCTTGTATCTTCTTCAATAAATGCCTCTTTTTTACATCACATGGCTGGATACCTTCGGACAAACCTTGTAAAGCAGGACCTGGGATCTGAGCAGCCAGCAAGAGCAAGGTCAAGCCATCCAAATGGACATTTTCAAGCTTCGAAAGTTTTCCCAAATTTGGGATGATTTATTATTCTCTGAATACCATTAACTAAGTTTTAATTCAAGTGGAAGCAGTCCTTTCTTTCTGCAAGTCAGGCAGTAAACGTACCTTCATCTCTTAGCCAGTAGGAATAAATAAAAAACAAAGTCTCAATTAATAGCTGTGATTCCTTCTCTGGTGCATGTGCTCACATGTGTTTTCATTTCAAAGGCTCGCCTCGATCACGTTGTCTCCCCTTCTCCCTGAACTCCTGCCAAACTGAGAAGGTGCTAATGGACATTTCCGATGGTTCCTCGGGATTTTTGCCAAGTCACTTGACCAGAACAGGTGGCAATGTATATTTTGTGATTACTAGAGTCTGATGCTGCATTTAGTTTTATACCTTAGGAAGTTGTCGTTAGAGAATTTTAGAGATATGGTCCTTGCCTTAAGGAGATGAGCTACTTATACTTCTCAGCTCGTAGCATGTTATGACCTAAGCCACTGTTGCTTTATTTTTTTATATTTTCCCCTTCATCCTAGATCCCGTCTCCTGTTCCTTCCCCTTCATATGCTTCTGCTCTGATGTCTTGGCTACTTAACCTGAAACAGGCTTGTGCCCTTGAGGAGCCCTCACTTCCACGGACTGAATCCTCATACATGCCAGGCTCTGTGCCAAGTGCTCTCTAGGCCCAGCTCTTTTATCCTTCACCCCACCCCTGTGTGGTGCATGGTCGCTGACATTTCTGTGCATGTGGAGTGGGTTCCACTTGGATGGTGCTCCTGGCCTCTCCCTGTCCCGTCTTCCTCTGGATGGTGAATGTAGAATCAATAATGGGGCACTCGCGGCTCTGCCCCTGTCCCTTGAGAGCAGGCGTCCAGAGGCACAGAAGAACTCTTCTTTGCCTCTCCTGCCAGAGCCACGTGGGCCACCCACACAGGACATCTAGTCTGGCACTCACCGTCAGCAGACACGACCTGCGATCTCCACTGTCAGCTTCACCAGAAATAAAGGCAATAGTTTGTCCACATCACCCTTGTTCCTTTGTCTTCTCAGTTGGTTCAGAGCCAAGTAGCGGTGAGGGATGCTTTTTATCAGGCCCTTTCAAAACTCCCACATCAAGTACTGTTATGATTCCTTTTCACAGATGAGGTTACCAAAGAACAAAGGAATGAAGGGAATCACCCAGGAACTTCAGAAACTGGAGCCAGAAATTCTGGCCCCGGGTCCTCTCAACCATTATGATATACTTCCCACAAAATAAGAAGTGTTGTTTTGTGTGAATATGTATGTGTGTGTATGCACATGAATATATGTATGTGTATATGTATGTGAATGTGTGTATGTGTATATATATATAATTTACATGAATGTGTTATAACATCTAGTTTGATGTCTTCTGTATTCACACCCTTTATATTATGAAGGTTCATCATATTTGCTACATGTATCTATTTCCTTGCTTCTGACAGCAATGGGGTTGGTATGATCACTGTGAGATGAACTTTCACATTGTTTTATTTAATAGAATATTATCTTGGGGGAAGTCATATAAAGGCATAAATGAGGTGTGTACCAGATATTTAGAACTTATATTGCCTTTTCCCCCAGAAAAATGCTATAAATAGGGGTGACCTTCTAAGCTATGTGTTAAAAACCTCTGTATAGCTATACACTGTAATACTCCATATTTGCAAGATGGGATAGTATAAACATTATTTAGTCCTTTCCCTCACTCTAGCCTCTGGGGTGCAGGGAGAAAGGTGCCCCAGACTGGGGAAAGGCTTAAGGAGGAGCAGGGAGTAAGAGAGTTGGGGGGATAGAGGTGGCTCTATAGAAAGTGAGGGGGTTAGGCCATTGTGTGGGTTGGGAAGGATAGAACTTTGGGGCCCCACCTACGCTCCAGCCCCAGACCCTTCTTTTTAGAATGCCTAGCCGTTCACTCTATCTGCCATTGTGAGACCCAGATCTCAGTCCCTGCGAGGTGGTGAGTTGCCTCTAGTGGGATGGTTCCTGCTGGCATGGGAAGGTGTCCCCTACCCCTTCTTCACCACCAGGCGCAGTGGGAGTTTGCTGTGCCTCCACACGCCCAGTCTAACCCACGCCTGCGCGGTGGGTCTGTCTGGCTGTCCCGCCCACTCCCCTGGCTCATGTTCCGCTACCCGACTGCTCCTTGTAACTGACAGAGCCTTACCCAGAGGTGGATTTAAGGGACTGAGGCTCAGAAAGGTTCAGTTCTCTCACCCAAGGTCACCTGACTCCTGACAGTTGCTGAGCTGGGCACAGAACCCAGTTCTCCTATTACCCATCGGGCACGGAGCCTGTCCACGCTTCACTCTGCTGCCCAGCTGCCCTCACTCACCATGGCCCGCTCTGACCTTTCACACCCTGGCCTCCCCTATGCTGCAGCATCACTCTTTTTCACACATGTGTCTGCTACGAAGGATTTGTCTGCCTGGTAGGGGTCCTTGTGGGAGCCAGAGCATATAAGTCAGAGCCTTCGGGACATAAGAGGTCTTCTCATGTTTATATTTGAGAGTTCAACTGGGGATTCCCTGTTGCATCACAGCAATGGTAACCATGAGTTGTCCCGTTTTATGCCAAGTAATTGCAATCCTTAGGGTTTTGGCCAACGACCAGCATCACCCTCATCCAGGCAAAGTGCAGGCCATACCCTGGCCTCCAGCTATGTGCAACAGGAAGGTATTCCTGTTGCAGTCTGTGAGTGGGTGGGAGAACCAGGCACATGTACTGTATCCCCAAGGCCATGTGCACTTGAGCCATGAATGTTTAATTTCTGCTGTGATGAGCAGTTTAAAGGAAAAGCGCTGTGCTCCAGGGAACATGAAATACATACAGCTAACCAGGGTGAAATCTAAGCTGAGACGTACAGGTTAAACAGGGGTTAGCAGGCTCCAGGGGGGTGGGGTCAGGCTTCCATTGGGTCATGTCAAGTTGAGGTGGGGGCAAGATGCAGATTAAGTAGACAGCTGGAAACATGGGTTTGAAGTTGATGGGAGGAGTTGGGGCTATACAGATATACTGGGTTGGCCAAAAAGTCCGTTTCATTTCTTCCATAAAATAAAAAACACATTTTTCATTTTCACTGATAACTTCATTGATTTGGATATTTTGAGTAAGTCAGCTATCTCCCACGTGATATAATATTGATTGTTCTCAATTAATGTCTCAATTTGATTGCTGTCAACTTAAACTGGTCTACCTAACTGTGGAGCATCTTCCAGCAAGAAATCTCCAGCACGAAACTTCACAAACCACTTTGACACATTTGATCAGTCACAGCACCTTCTCCATACACTGCACAAATCTTTGTGTGTGTGTGTGTTTCAGTTGCATTTTTACCTTTCTTGAAATAATAAAGCATAATATGCTGTCAATGTTGCATATTTTCTTCCATCTTCAATATTAAAATTGCTACACAAAAATTCAGCAATTTTAATAAGTTTTTTAAATGCATGCTGATATGACAGCTGTCACAATACAGTCTAACAAAATTGTTTCAAATAAAGTTAAAGACAACTAAGTGCTACTAGAACCATCTTACAGAAGAAAAAAACCCAATGATTTTTTTGGCCAACCCAATACATTGGAGTCAGTGGTGGAAGAGGGAAGTGGAGTGTGGAGTGTGGAGTGAGGCGAGAGAAAGCTGAGAGTTGAACTCTCTGTGAGCCATGAGCCGGAGGAGACATGAGAGTGATTGAGAGGTGAGGCGGGAGGAGCCCAGCCAGCACACCACCCTTCCAAGATGTGCGGCTATGATGGCGGAAGGCGTGAGGGAGGAGCTAGAGGAGGGCTTCTCTTTAGGATGGAAGAGACACTTGAAAGCTGATGGTAAGGACCCGACAGAGGCAGGACGGGAATGGGATCCAGAGCCCAGAGGGAGGGATTGGCTTTTGACAGAACAGGCTCCTCACTCCACTGGACCAGAGGGAAGAGGGAGAGGATGTGCAAACTGATTTGGGAAGGGAAGGCGTGGAAGTTCCTTTTTGGTAGGTTTGGAAGTGAAAGAGAATAAGTCACCTTCGAGGGTGGGCAGAAGCAAGGGAGGCTGCGTAGTGAGAACTGTGGGCCCTCTGAGGGGACACAGCCACAGCTGAACGCTGGCTGCTGCAGCTGGTGCTGATGACACAGGCAGCCCTAAGCCTGACTCTGGGCTCAGTAACCTCTGCTGGGATCAGCCACCGTCCCCACAAGCCAGGTGCTGCTGTCATCTTCGTTGCTACTAGAAAGAATTCTTCAGTGTCCCTGCCTTTTTGTATCATTTGTTCTAGATGCAAAATCTGGGCAGGGGACATCTGATTTGCGATTTGCAGAGTCTAGAACATGCACCCACGCTGCCTTACCTGCTGAGGGTGCCTGAAAAGCTGGCATTTTCGGCTTTTAAAGGTAGAGGTCCCTTCTGTTCCCAGCAAGATTCTTAAGGTGGACATGGCATTCGGTCCTCAGAAGTCTCATCAACGAAAGGCAAACACCTCCCCCTCCCCAGTCTCACTCTGCACAGCAGTGCAAGGCCCTCCTCAGTCAGGTCCAAGCACCCAGGGAGCAGCCTCCTTGTCCAGAACTGGCTATGGCATTTCTCAGGGCCCAGGTTGATGCCTCTGAAATTCATGGTCTGTCTTCGTATCGGGCTTGTTATTGTGACGACCAATAAAATATCCCAGAGGGCGGTACCACCCACTTTGAGAACTACCATGCTATGGGATTTAGTGTTCAGAAAGTAAAAGGCAGCTTTTAATCAAAGAGAGAATTCTAAGAATATTTAATCTGTGGTCCAGCTGATTTGAAATGACACTTCAGCTTAAAGCTCATTGCCCTCTCTCCCTCAAAATATATGCTGACTAACAAAAAATATGCTGAGTCAATTTAAGTGACCGTCATTATGCCCTACAGACATACACAGCCGCTGTCAAAAAGTTCTCTGAAGTGCACTGTCACTAGTAAGGGTATTAGAAACACAGCCAAAAGGATCGTTTTAGCCTTCGATAAAATTCTGATAAAGCCTTGGTAAAACTCATGGATGCCGAAGTTAAGAAAGATGTAACAGGGGGAGAAAGGAATAGATAGGACAAGCAAAAGTAGGACAGGTCCATTATGAGTGCAGGTCAGAAATGATAACAATCTTTAGGTAGAAAGATATTGGCCAAGAGGAAGAGACTGGAACATTATAGAAGATGTGGAATTATATATGAAAAATGATGATAACATCGTTTGGAAGCTGATTTAGGACAAATTGTCACAGAAATATTTTGTTGAAGCCAAATGGGGTATAAGTCACCTATAGAAATCAATTTATTTTTAGGAGTTAATGAGCCTAGAAAAACATAGTGGAGGAGGATTCAGACAGCTTGGTTGCTGGTTATTAAAGGCGAGTTAGTTGAATCTCTTTGCCTTGGAAGAACATGACTATATCATTTCCATTGTCCTGTATGGTTCGTCAGGCAAATTCTTAGACCACTTATTAGTTCAGTGGATGAACCAAGTGTCATACCTAATTTTCTTATAAATTAGAAAAAAGCATGAATGTGAAAAACAGAGTTTTGCAAGGAGAATCAGGCTCTAAGTAACAACAGCCACAAAATCTGTGACAGTGAGAGTGACTACACAGAGCAGGATGAAATATAAGGCTCCATGTAAAATACAGCTCGGGGTTCTTGAATTCCCATGGGCTTCACTGATTTTAAATCACCACCAAACCTACTTGTAAGTTGTTAGCGGTAGATAAAATGCTCTCGAATAACATAAATAATCTCAAGTTCTGTACTTCAGGCTCTGCACTTTTGAGTTTACTTTAAGGAATAATGATTCACATCTACAAGTACTGAAAATCATGCTATCTGTCATCATTTTTTTCTCCTGAGTTATGAATTTATCAGTAATAAAATATAGGCGCATGTGTTTCACCTTTTCCCCAGCTTTTGATTTTTTTTTCTTGAAATTTTTCATTAAAAATAGTGGCTTGTCATTTTCCAAGCTGTTGGAGTGATTCAAATCTTTAGAGTCAATTTTGGCTTAGGGATTTTATTTCTCAGGACACTGCGGTTATTTTCAATGAGGAAGTGAGAGATGAGAGACCCTAATTTTCCTCTCTCTTCCACTTGCTACCCTAAATCTCTGATTCCTGCTGACTTGAATCTCGACCCCTTTAAAGAAGTTTTGGAGCATGTGGTGTTGGTATGGAAATCCTGGGCTGGCTGCCACGTGAGATCAATAGTGGAAATCCGTGCGACTCCACGGGCTGGGAGGAGGACCTGCAAGACAAAACGCTGAGGAAACATGTAATGGCGTGAACCTGTCAGGAGTGCAGTGGGTTTCTTCTCAAAAAGAGATTCTAGAATGAAGTTTCTCACCCTGGGTAAAAGGTTGACCAAGGGACCTCTCGAGTCCCTTCCTGTGAGTTTCTTGGATGGTCTACCTTCCCTCCTCTCTGGTGACCAGGTGCTTCTAGGAAACAGATCTGAGGGATGAAGTGACTTTCCGCCCCACACATGCTTTTTGATGGGGCCAGGGTCTGAGTTTTATAGTAAAGGGTGATGATAAACCCACGAGAAAGAAGTGCCCTTGCTAAGCTATTGGCAGATGTGCTCTTTGGACCAAGATTAACAGGATCCTTTCTCACCTGAGTTGTATTTTTATCACTGACCTTGATTGTTTTATGAGGATGGTACTTCATTTTATGAAATGTTTTCAAACAAGGTTAGTAAAATGGAGTTTAATTTCACTTGCTCTGTATCTTTCCTTCTCAATTAAAGCATTTCTATGAAATGCTCATTAGATAAATTTTTCAAATGGGCGTCAGCCACAAAAGAAATTTAATTGTTTGATTCCTTATTTTGGGACTTAGTTTCCATGATTTGTATTTATATTTTTACATGGATAGTGGGGAAGGTTTATAATTTAGTTAATAAAAATAAATATTTCAAAATGTCTCTCCATGGAGTCTTTATTAATGACAAAATTAAAAGGATGACTTTATAATGGGGAAATCTAGTGGATGTCTTCTTAGACAAGTAATCAGACATAGAATCACTGATAAGAGGACAACCTGGCATCATGTGCCCTCGGCATGATGGCATGAGAAGGACATGTCACACGGGTGTAATCCTGCCAAAATGCTTTCCCTGAACCAGATCATGAGACGATAAGCAGACAAATTCAGACTGCGGAATGTGCTGTGATAGAAAAGACCTGGACTCTTTCAAATGTCAGGAAAGACAAAAACTGTGGAAGGACTGCTCTTGTTTAAAAGAGACAAGAGAGATTTGATGAGTAAATGCTGTATATAATCCTTGCTTGGATCCTGGATTGGGAGTGTACAACAGGTGTTATTAGGAGAATCAGGGGAATTGGAATATGGACAGTGTGTTAGAGAAGACTTTTGTATCGATGGCAAAATTTATTAAGTGTCAAAATGTTGAGTTTATGAAAGAGAAGTGTCTATGTTCTTGGAAAATACATGCTGACATACTGATGTCTAATACTTACTTTCAGTGATTTTTTTAAAAAATGTGTTTTTATGTGTGTGTAGATATTATTTCTCTGAAAATGCACAACTTTGCCTTTGCTTTTCTACTTCTAGTGACTCCATTGTCTGGTGATTTCCAGCTTCATAAAGGGCCTTTGTCTACATCAGTGAATCTCAAGTGTGGGCCATGCTTTGAAATATTATGAATGATCAAAGGGCAAACATAAGTAACTGATAATAGGAGTTTAGCAGAAGGAGCCATTTTAAAAGCATAGAATTTTAAATTATCAAGTAGAAGAGAATAAATCCATAACTCTTGGTTTAATATGCATGAGCCAGCTGTGAACCCACTTTGGACAACATTCACACTGCCTCAGAGTGCAATTTGAATTTGCACGTCTCAGAGATTACTGCAGTGCTGGAACACTTGGCAAGAACTCTTTACACGTTACACAGCAGTGGAGATGATCCAGAAAACATAGAGTGTCAGTGCCAATGGGCTCAGAAAAAAAATGAAATGCAGACTACCAGTAGTCAGGGTACATAAACAGGTTCCTAAGATGAAAATGGGAGGGAGTATTTTATTTTATTTTATTTTATTTTATTTTATTTTAATCCTCACTTGAGGACATGTTTATTGAGGGAGAGGGGAAGAGAGGGAGAGAAACATTGATGTGAGAGAGAAGCATTAATCAGTTGCCTGTCTTAACACGCTCTGACCAGGGACCAAACCTGCAACATAGTCATATGCCCTGACTGGGAATTGAACCTATGACCTTTTGGTTTACAGGATGATGCTCCAACCCAATGAACCACACCAGCCAGGGCAGGAAGGAAACATTTTAAAGTGGAATGCCCTCTCTGATAGGTGCTAGAAGATGAGTTGGTGGAATCAGTGGGCTTATAAAATTAAGCCTGGGTGGTAGGCTCATCTAGGAAGTAGAGTGGCTACTGTGGTGTCTCCATCTGCTGCTAGATTTGGAATTTTTGCTGTGCTGCATTAAGGGGATCACACATTATCTCAGAACATGACAAAACGATACTAAGTGGTCTTCTGAGTTACCGGGGCTATTTCATTTGTTTGAGTTTTCCATAGCAGAAAGTGCAACTTTGGAAAACCATGGCATTCAAATAACTTCAAAATGTGTTATACATAATGTAGATTCCCACCTCCAGGCTCTGTGTAATAGACATTTTGAATATTTGGAAATAATGATGTTTGGAGCTCTCTGGCCATTCATTTCCCCTCAGGTGAAAGAAGTCAGATATTAAGTACCTATTAGGTCTGTGGCATAGCTAATGGTCAATAAGTAGAATACACATAGGTTCATGATTTTTACACCTGCAAGATGTGGACACATCACTTAACCTCTCTAAGTCACACTTCCCTCATCCTCGTTATTGTGAGGCCTAAATGGAAGAATGTTGAGAGGTGCTTATCATAGTACCCAGAACATAGTAACAATTAAATCATAAATTATTCAATAAACATAGTTTTGGGTCGGGGGGAGGGTGCTTGACAATGACTGTTGCTCGATGTCAGAATTCTCTGAATGTACAGACTTTAAGATGCGGTGTAGCCTGGTTGAAATTTAAAGGTATAATGATTAAGAGGTGACAAAGATTGATGTGTAGATTTGAAAAGTGATAATTTTGGTTTTGGACATGATAATCTTGTGAAACTGAACCCAGGTAGAGATGTCCAATAGACAGATAGGAATAGAATCTGGATCTTGGGACAGGTGTGGCTATATGTGTGGACTTGGGAATCAGCTTCTTACAGAGACGGTCAAGGTGTGTAGATAGATGAGGTGACCTTAATCACTGTATCTCCTTTGCTTCATCAGCTTTTCCATGTGGCCTATATTTTAATCAAGTTTGCAAATTCTCCTCGTCCTGATCTTTGGGTCTTGGAAAGATCTGTAGACTTTGGGAGCACCTACTCACCTTGGCAATATTTTGCTCGTAAGTAAACTTGCCTACCATGCTATAAGGGATTTTAATTATTTACAACAGATTAAGACTTTGGATTTAACTAGAAAATTCATCTCTCCATGTGGCTAGTTAGGGACTGGTCAGTTTTAACTTTCTAGGTTCCCCTTAGAACAGCCCTGTTTCTCAAGCATGTGCGCATTACTTGCAAGCATACACATGCAGAAGAGGTGGAAATGCCTTTTATGTTAACAGTTCTTGCCATTATTAGGGAGAAACCGTGTGCCCGTAACAGGGCCGTAGCTGCAGTCCTTTTCCTTTTATGGAGAATTGGGAACCAACTTTCATTCATGGAGCCTGCATTTCATATAACTTTCCTTGTCCCTGTCATTTTCACTAATGAAGAATGCCAGTGTGATGAGCTCTATGACAACTTGAGGTGGGCAAGAATTTTGCTTACAAAGGCATTGGGGTTTTCTGTGAATGCTCCTTAGAGGAGAAAGTTGCTTGATGAGTGAGGATTTAGAACTACATCTCCAAACATTGCTTTTGAAAGTCAAGTGGCTTGAAATGGCTTGATATTTTCTTTCATGATCTAAACAGTTTATTTTAAGCTTTTGCTTTAAAATCTTCAGTGTTTCTCTTTTCTTTCCCTATTTGTGTATTTTCTTAAGGAAACATAAGATTTCTTAAGAGATTTACATCAAGGGGATAGCATTTTATTTGATAATATTAAATATTTCCTTTCTAGATTCTAAAGTAGACTGTTGGGAACAATTTGGGCAGGTGGCAAACATGGCTGTCACCCGAGATGATGATGTGCTTTGTACTACTGAATATTCTCGGATCATACCTTTGGAAAATGGTGAGGTAAGTGAATTTGGGAGGCTACGAGAGGTGAGACTCAGAAATGAACATGAGTATCAATTTTTTCATAATTGTGAAGTTTGCATTTTCAAGGAGATCTGACATGTCACGATGGAGACCAGTACTTGGGACTAAGTGGTAAAAGAATCACATTGAAGACTCCCAGCATGAGTTGGATTGGGAATTCTTTTTTGTTTTTTTTTAACTTAGGTATAATTAACATTGGAAATTCTGTTTGAAGTCTCTAATTCTCCTCCAGAAGTCAGGATTCCAGATTCAAGGCCCATAGATCTTGAACTCTGCTTTCTGGTGGAGTATTTAGAAACTGGGTTCCTAGTGATTGACATGAAGCCCCTCCCACTGCTTCCCAGACACATTATCCCACTAAGAATAAGGAGATGAAGGAATGTGGCAGCACTAATCCCCGATCACTTGGGCAGGGTGAGCATCATCTGTCAGGAAAATAAGGAATTGTTTTCCTGAAGGGCTGTTGCATTTTGCCCTTGTGAAGTCAGCCACACTGTTGTTAGGGGAGATAGGAAAACAGAGGTGGGGAAAATCAGAGAAGAATTCCATGGAAATTGTGAGACCATAATGAGCATGAAATGAGTTTCCAATAAACTTCTTTAAAGGGTGTCTGTCTCCCCGTCTTTAGGTAGAAAGATCTTGAGCAGCTCTATCCGGTATCTTGCAATGAGTGAAGGGTGATTCATGTCTCAGATGGTTGGGACTTGAACTTCATCACTTCTAGCTTTAAAATAAAACTTTTGTTTCATATAGCTGTTTAATCTCCTTCACTGTCACTTTTAAATGCAGAGACTTCCTTTCCTTAACATCATTTAGATTTTGATAACTTTAGCTTTGTTTCTTCAATGCAGCTTGACAAAAAAGTTGTTTCCTTATGTTTATATATTTTAACATTATACTTTCAACATTTCGTAGCATTACAGCCCCACAGCTACACTGATAGAACAAAGGGTTTGTAAAGGAAGTGATAACATCTTCTGAGAACCCAGGTTTTAAGGACACATTGACGGAATTTGAAGAGAAGATGGAACTAGCAATGTTTTTCTACACAAACACGATCCAACACCACCTGCACACATCTTATGGCTCCAGGAATCCTAGGGCTTAGCGATGTATGAGTTATTTATAGTTACTTGCAGCTAAATTTTGATGAAAGGACTTTTTCTCCCTCTGTGTATATGTGTTGTTATTTCAGGTTGTGGTGTCCTTAATAAATGGTCGTCCAGGTGCAAAAAATTTTACTTTCTCCCATACTCTGAGGGACTTCACCAAGGCAACAAATATACGTTTGCATTTTCTCCGAACCAACACCCTCCTTGGACACCTCATCTCCAAAGCGCAACGAGATCCAACTGTCACTCGGAGGGTGAGTCATGTTTTTAGGTGCCTACACAGCAGCTTTTTAAACTTTTTTTCGCTTATCAAATTGATTGTCTTGAACTCATTCAAATAATCTTTACAGCCAGTAATAGTGTAGGCAGAGGAGTTGTTTTTCTGTCCAAAATACTAGACATAAATTAGAAGTTTGGTTGTTGAGGGACAATAACTACATTCAAAGATGAAAGGCAAAGGATGACAGCCAGCCTGGTATTAGTCTGATATAATAACAAGCAGTTCCCAAGTCTCAGATGCTTAACAAAATAAAGGTTCACCTTTGCTCATGTGACAGTCTAATGTGCTCAGTAGGTGGGATCCGCTCCACAGAGTCATTCAGTGAACCAGACTTTTTCAGTTTAAATGTGCAGTCTGTAGGGCCACAGAGTCTTCCTCTGGATCCCCTGCATCTGGTCCATAGATGAAGGAAAACAGGGAGGGCAGAGACGACCCACATGCGCCCAACCACACAGATCACTTCCATTGACAGGAACTGATTGTATAGCCCCACCTAGATGCAGGAGGCTGGGTGATGTAATCTAGCCAGAGCAGAGGAGACATAGGTATTGGTGGGAACCAGTACTCCTGCTATGATGGACGTATAACCTGAACATCTCTCACTTTTAGTGTCAGGACAGTACCCCTGTCTCCTGAACACAGAGAGGACCATCAGAATAAATACCCTAAGCTCACTCTTGTCCCACCACCTTGTTTCCTGCTAGTGCCTCCCATTGACCAAACCCACTAGAAAGCAGAGAGCAAGAGATCCTTGTTGCAGCCCAGAAAGTTCAGCCTCAAGGCAAAGAGCAGGGCAGAGAAAGGTGGAGAATGGACCTGGAAGGGTGAATGGAAGGTGACCTATGCACCTTATAGAGTTTGTCTTCTTACGCAGGTAATATCAGAGAGCTGGGAAAGGAAGAGAGGAAAGTAAGTTTTGGTACAGCTGTAAGGTTTTTCCAGAAAGCCTTGTTATCTTGGGCGTAGGTGGTTTGTCTTCTGCATTTCCTGCACTATTCGCAGTCTTAGCTGCTGTATGTGGGAACTGTCCTGCGTCCAAGGGTGGAATTCGCAAGGTAGGGCTGGGCTTTCTGACAAACTGTGGCCACACTATGTTTCCATTCCTCCAGGTGTTTTGTAGCCCTGCTACAAGTGTACCTCACCATCATTTTTAAAAATTTGTCTTTTGGGAGGTTGCGAGATTTGTACTCACGTGTATGTATATTTCTTTTCACTTAGGTGAATGCACTCTTCTCTCATAAGTAATTTTTAATGGAGTGCAGCACCTATAATCTTGAGTCCCCAAATATTAGTTGCTTCTTTGAATGGAGGAATAGCAGTACCGGGGGTGAAAGCTGTGCTTCTTTCTTTTGCTGCTGCTGCCCTTAACACATGTGTAGAGAGAAAATTCTATGGTGATCAGCTCGAAAGCCTCTGAGTGTTATCGTATCACAGAAAGCCCTTAAATACGAATTTATCCATGTTAACAAGACAGGCTGTAAATGCCTTCAGACTAAGTACGATGTTGCCAGGAAACTTACATACTTCAACAGCTTTTAAAGAGGAAATCAGAACAGAACCCCAACACTGAGTGAATAGGGTGCTTTAGATAACTAATCTCAGCAGCAACAGCAAAAAGATACAAAATCCTCTTGTCCTCGTGAATTCAAAGACTTTGTCACTGTCAGGTATTTTCACAGGCAGAAAGATTATTCTAAAACCCCCAAATTAATCACCAAGCCCTGTGCAGCTCCCACTAAGTCTGAGAAGCCAAGGAGCTGGCATACAGTGCCACCTATTGTCGCTGGCAGAGAGACCTTTAGCACGCCAGAGATGTGCCCCGTCCGCGAGATGGCCTACCCTTACTCGTGGCCTGGGTTAGGGGCCGACCCTCAGCTAGACATGAAGCTTGCCCTGCCTGGCCTTTTGGAGCCTGAACTTCTGTGTTTGACCTTCTTGTTAACCTCGAGCCAGCAAGGCTTCAGCCATGGCGGATGGCCCCTGCCGGCCCAGTGCGCTGTGTCTGATCCATCTTTGTAAACATTCTCTCCCTTCGCAAAGCCTGCACATGCATAGTAGGTGCCAAGTTTTTCATTCATAAATTTATTTTTGGTAAATAAATATAAGATTTAATTTATGAAGCCCAGATTTACATTTAAAAAATAAGCTAGGAAACACTTAATCCCTTTCCACAAAGGGTATGATTGTTTCCCAAGGCAATTTCCCTCCATGCATTTGAAGCATTTGATTTTTAAAAAGGTACAAATTCAGCATTATGCTATGGAATTTGATCGAGGAATGCACTTATTTTTATAAAACAAATTACATCCAAATATGGCTCCCTCGGAGCTGAGGTAGGCTCAAGTGTGGCCCAGTGGGTAGAGCATTGTCCCGTAAACCAAAAGGTTGCCGATTTGATTCCCTGGCCAGGGCACGTGCCTGGGTTGCAGGCCCAGTGCCCGGATGGGGGCAATTGATATTTCCCTCCCTCTCTTTCTTCCTCCCTATGCCTCTCTCTAAAAACAAAGAAGTAAAAATCTTTAAAAAGAAAAAGATAACAGGATGAAAGAGAAGCAGGGCCAGTATAGACGTACATTAAATATTAGTAAAGGAAAGTTTTTGTTGCTCTTCAGTAAAATGGACACATTATGTTTTCTGCCTCTTAGTATTATTACAGCATAAAGGACATCAGCATTGGTGGGCGGTGTGCTTGCAACGGCCATGCCGACGTGTGCACCGCAAATAATCCTGAAAAGCTGTGAGTACATTGTACAGATTTTTTAGCCTTGCTATGAATAAGTCTAATTGTTTCAGTGGATGTTTGCATCCCATTAAATATCTCGAATTCCCTGCCCCCCACCTCATCAACCCTAATTCCAGCCAGACTACGCCGCGGGCAGCCACAGATAATTGATGAGTTGTTGCCAAGAGAAGTAACACTTTTTTTTGGTCATCCTGGGTCTAGTGGGATCAGGGGTATACATGTTCAAAGCCTTTCCCCCCTTTTTTAGATTTTGGTAAAATACACATAATATAAAGTTTACAATCTTAACCATTTTTAAGTGTACAGCTCAGTAGTGTTATATACAACCACATTGTTGTGCAGCCGATCTCCAGAACCCTTCATCTTGTAAAGGTGAAATTCTGTACCTATTGAATGCCTCCCCATACCCTCGTCCCCCAGCCCTTGGCAACCACCATACTGTTCTCTGTCTCTATGATTTTGACTACTCTAGGTACCTTATATAAGTGGAATCATATGGTATTTTTCTTTTTATGACTGGCTTATTTCACTTAGCATAATGTCCTCAAGGTCCATCCACCTCGTAGCATATATCAGAATTTCCTCCATTTCTGATGCTGAATAATATTTCATTATGTACGTGCAGCATTTTGTTTATCCATCCATGTGTCAGTAAACACTTAGCTAACTGCCGCCTTTTGGCTATGAACATGGTTGTACCCATTTTGTTTTTAATTGAAGTATATTTCACATAGAATAAGATGTACAGATCTTAAATATTAAGTGTTCAGCAATTGCATACATTTGCATCACCAGCACAAGAGAGATACTTTTAAGGACTTTAAGGACTGGAAATTACTGGATGCTAGATACAGTAATAATTTTCTCTCAATGTTTTAGTTAAAGTCTACAATTCCCCAAGAATAGTGTTTACCAGAGACACATTTTACTTTGGTCAGATTCAGGTTTGTGCATTGTTAGGCCTCACTGTGTGTTCAGGCGGAGGGGCCGGTGCCCAGCTTACGCGGGCGCTTTGTGAGGCCCTTATCACTGGCCAGCAACAGCCCCGATGCTGTCGCTTCTCCTTCAGGGATCAAGGGCGCGGTCTGAGATAACAGTGCGAATCCAGCAACTGACTAGCTTGTAATTGGCAAGGACTTGTTTGTTAATGAGTAATCTGTCGCTCCTGTGTAGCCTGGAGGTTACTAGAAGTCAGGTCAGTGTGAGAGAGGGAAGCAAACAGGTCGGTCTGTTGTTCCTGACCCCGAGACAAAACGGCTCCACATGGGAGAGTAAAGTCAGCAGAGAAGACCTGAGTTTTCCCTCCTGGCAGGACTGCCAAGCCCTGTTGACTCCGCAGGCTGGGAGGAGCTGTATGCTGGGTGGTTGTGAGTGGAGAGGCCGTCTCCCCAGGCCATCGCCTGTTTACACCAGCACAACTACCTTGCCTCCTCCTACCTGTTGGTTTGCTTCTGACCAAAGGACTGGCTTGCACAATGCTGCTAAAATCCACATCTGTGAATAAGAAAAAAACCTTCTATTTAAGGGGATACAGTAACTTAATGTAGGAAGCCAGGACTGGACAATCAAAAAAGTTAGTTGCTAATCAACAAGAACTGGCAGAGGAGGGCTTTAATTAAGCGTGCATACCATGCTGACTTTGATGCATGGAAATGTGGATCGATCACATAATTGATTCTGAGCTCCCTAGAAATCCACTCAAAAAGAGAAACCTGCTCAGTTTCACATTTCACTATGATCATAATCTAAAAAGTAACCAGTTGCTCAGGACAAGTATGGCTGTTGACGTTAGAACAAGATAAGACATTTCCGTGGGTACGGGGCAGAGCGGTCATGATGAAGGGGATTCTTTAGTCAATGCCTTTCAGAAAGTCCTTACAGTAGGTGCAAGGATCAGCTTTCTATATTAAAGTCAGAACAAGCAATTATTCGGGGGTGCCAATAAGAGTCGGACAAGTACCCAGCTTTTTTTTTTTTTTTTTTTTAGTTTTGCTATGCTCAATTTTAATCTCTGTATAAGAGCAGTTGGACTGTATGTTCTTCAAACAATCTTTTCTAAATAATTCTTTTAGTCCAGTTTATGCAAATATGTCATTGGCAATGAACTGAAATCATCTCTCACAAAATCCCATTTGGACTGCAGCTGTTCTTTGCTGCCAGTTAAGTTGATGTCCGTTTGCTTTCACAAGCAGCTGAGCCGGGAGAGGGATGACACCTTCTACTAGGTGTGTAACTGAGTGTTTGCCGGCCTGCTGCCCTGCCCTAGAGCGGAGGGAATCCCCACAGGCATGGCCAAGAGCCTTCTTTTTCTTTTTTCCTCTTTATATTATTTATTAAATTAACTTATTTATTTAGATATTTACATATACATGTATACCATTTAACTGGATCACACTTAAAGCATTGTGCTTGACCGAAAAGAAGGAGGTATTCGATGCAATTTTCTTTTTTTCTTTTATTGCTTGTGAATCTTCTTTCAAGTTCAGATGGGTGGGAGTTCACAGCTTGGAGTTCTAATCCAGTGCCATGGCGACAACAATTTCACTATAATTTTGAAAAGTTTTAAGGCAGATGTATAACTTTTTGAAGGTAGATTTTAAAAGATTTTTAGCCCTATGCCTTGCTGAGCAATCTCAGCTTTGGGCCCTGGGATGAAACTGTTTGTTGGAGCTGGCGTGGCCTCTTGAGACAGGGTCCTCTGAGACCTTATCACTAGCTGTCTCTTGGACCCGGTGAATCTCTGTGAATGGCCCCAGGTTGAGAGCAAGGTATCTGAGCAGACCTTTCTCACAGAATGACTCCAGATCTTTGTGAAGAGGCGATACCCCACACATCTCAGGAAACTCAGCCCTTGTTGCTAACGCGCTGGTTTATTGTTATATAATATGGTAATGAGGAAAGAGCTGGGACTTTGGAGTCAGGAAAAAAGTTTTGAAACCTGGCTCTCATTTATCATGAATTGACCTTTGGCAAGTGTTTTAATATCTCTGAATCTTAGTGTCAACATCTGTGAAACAGAGATAATAAGCAGGAGAGGGGGGAGGAGACTTGAACTATGTGCAAAGTGCTTTGTTCTCAGAATTACTCAGCCTGTGGTACCATGGGTGATCACGGTGACCGTTAGTGTTTCACGGAGGAACAACCGATCTTAATGAAAACCTTCCAATAACTGAGATTGCTTCACCGCTTGCCCAGGTTTCGGTGTGAATGCCAACACCACACCTGTGGGGAGACCTGCGATCACTGTTGTGCCGGGTACAACCAGAGGCCCTGGCAGCCTGCCACGTGGGAGCAGAGCAACGAGTGCGAAGGTGAGCCCTGGGCGGGGCTCTGGGAAATGAGGCGCCTCCCAACACTTCTCCCATTTCCACCTGAGGGCTGACACCGTGTCTTTATCCCTGCTTGTGAAGAGAGTGGGACCATGTCAACCTTAGGGACGTGGGTCTTTCTATTGCAATGAATGACTCACCGAGTAGGGGTATAAGTGCCCCACTGTAAATTCAGATATAAATATGAGGACAAAAATAATAGCAATACTAATCTTTAACATGTATTAAGCATTCACTATACACGAGGATTGGGCCGAGTGCTTTAACATAAGTTGGCCTCTCTTTTTACCTATCTAAAATATAATGCAGCCACTATTAAATGTCAAACCTGTATCGTTCCTTAGGATGTGATACTGGATAGGAACCTTAACTATTTTGAGGATTGAGGTCTAGAGAAGGTTGTGAGATTGGTGGCTAAGCAGAGAGCTGGAAGCACTGAGGGCGCAGGGCGGCAGTGGGAGGGGGGCTGTAGTAGGATTGAGGTAGGTGCAGATGGAAGGGTTCAGAGAAGGAAAGAAAAAAGATGACAGGCTGCTTTTAATTATGGGTGCAATATAAAGTAAGGAAACTGTTATTTTAACAAACAAGCTGTATGACATCCAACCGAGGATTTTCTTTTCAACTGTTCCTCTTAGAAAGCCACATATTTATTCTGATTGCTGAAAACATTTTTGTAACTTTTAGTTATTGGCTTTAGAGACTGTGTCCTTTTTTTCCCTGAATATTCTTAGCATGTAGATTGAAGATGGATTTGCTTTTTTTGAAATGACCAAAAGGTGTTTGGATCTAGGTTTGTTGAACTAAGTAGGTAAGAAAGAATCTGTACTTTATACTTTTTGGGCAAATGTTTTTGTAACTATTAAAAAATAAAACTGATGATCTCTAGGATCAGCAAACTTTCTCAAAAAGCATTTCCAGTGGAGAGCTCGGAGAGTGCGTTGCGCTGACAGATGCTAATGCAGTTGGAAGGTGCTGATGCCCTCAAGGGGAGCACTGGGATGCATCTGCAGGTCCCGGGTGTGCCCTGGACGGCCATTCTCACTTTATGGTCAAGTGAAGAATGACTTTCTCAGTAACTTCCCCATTCTCCACCCCCAGATGATAGGACAAGAAAGAGGGAAAGGTAATAATCCGGGGGCGAATCTGGTTTAGGATACTTTCATTGAATGTGTTATCACATAAGCTCCAACATTAACAATTTGGTTAGTTTTTCTAACTAATGAAACCTATCAGTAAATGACGTCCTTTACTCTTACACATATGAAAAGTGTTAACTAACTTCCTTTTATTAGTTTTTAATATTTTTACACTTGTCTGAATGGTTAAAAGTTATAAAAACAGCATATAGAATTACGGTCTATTTGTTAGGTACTTTCTAAATTCCATTTGAACTAGTTAAAGCAGAATAAACAGACTTCTTAAGAAATAACTGTGGCAGTAAACATAAATGCCTTGAATTTTTTTTTAATCATGGCACCACTGAGGAAATGAAAATAAGAAAGTGCTCAGCCTTTTAAAACCAGGGTAACCTGAAAGTCTAACTCCATCTCCTTTCCTAATAGATTTATTCGGGAACTTGATTAAAACATACAAGTTGCTAGAAAGACTTGGAAAAGTTGATCTAGATGGAATGTAATAAATAGATATTGTGCATAAGAGATAATAAGAATTTTATTCATGTTAGGTCTTTTCTCATCTTCGCAATGATGAAAATCCTAAATGGGTTTAAATTAAATTTTCTAATTTTAGAACCATTATACATTACTTGCAGAAAACTTAAAAATTATTTTAAAAAAGAAAAACCTCCAATCATTTTATTACCCGAAGAAAACCACTATTAATATCTTTTGGTATTTTAGTGTTTTTTCACACTTTCTTTAAATATTCAAGAGTGTATTATATAATTTTATATTCTGATCCTTTTCAATTGATATTTTTAGATATTTTCCCATATTATTAAAAACCCTTTGTCTTCCTTTCTGATGGCACATAACGTTGTCACCCTATGGATTTAAGTGTATCCAAAGAGTGTTAGTTGAGTTCCCACTATGTTCTGGAGAATGTGCTCTATTGCAAACAAAGCACAAGCAGTTCTTGACTTTTTAGGATGGAGAGTCAAGCAATAATACTGTTGTTTGCTTAGCCATTTCTCTATAATTGGACATTAAGATTATTTCCAATTTATCGCTATTATAAATAGTGCTTAGATGAAAGGCTTAGAATATGGGCTTCAAGAATAGGCTTTGGAGTCAAAGAAAGACAAGTCAGGATCCTGCCTCTCATATTTATGGGCTGTGCACCTAGAGGCACACCCCTCAACTTCTCTAAGGCTCAGCCTTCCCATCTGGCCTAAGGGAATAATGGTACCACCTTCGAGTGTTATTGCACTAATTGAGATATTGCATGTAAAGCATGTTTTACAATGTACCAGGGACTCAATTATTCTTAGTAGTAGTATTAGCAGTAATAGTGATATTCTCTTTGTTCATGATATCTTAATTTGTTGTAATTACATATCTTTTACTTTTTTAGAAGAGAAACCTCTCCCACTTAATATCGGATGAAAGAAGCTATAAATTGCATATATTTATAGATTGAACTTTGTGTCAAAGTCCCTAAAATTTTCCACTGAGAGTGTCCCTGGTGTTCCAAAAGAGACTTTATTGTAGCTCAATAAACAGTAATGTTCTCTGGGGGAATTTACTAAGTGTGTTTTAGTCATGATGCAATATTAACTTAGAATGCCCTTTTCAGCATGCAACTGCCATGGTCACGCCATTGACTGTTACTACGATCCAGAAGTTGAGAAGCAGCAGGCAAGCTTGAATACCCAAGGCATCTATGCAGGTGGAGGGGTGTGCATTAATTGTCAGGTGAGGCATGATTTAAGTCGAAGTGGATGTGTCACAGTAGGAAATAGACATTCATTAAGCCTTGCCCCCCAAAAAGATGTCAAGAAAGTTATAAGCATTTGGAAATATTTTCTGAAATCATTTCTCCACTTTTGTACACAAAAGCTGTTAGCTGGATATAATTTAGGGACTGAAGGCAAAACGAACTGAGGCATGTCTGCCCACACTCTGTTGGTTAGGTTCTTCATTTAAATCTCTGCCGAAATAAAGAGGAGAGTTCCTGGCTGCCATGCTGACTGCTATCCACCTTGTGGTATAAAGGCTCTAAAATTGGAGGAAAAACAAGTGTCAGCCTCAGTGCTGACCCTAAATCCTGTGCTGAGACAGGCTTTGAATCTAGACTCACTGAGAAGGTACATCAGGATCAATTAACGATGTCTGCCATAGATACCAAATACAAAACACTGAATTTCCATCTTTTCTATAGGACAGTTGGGTTCACTGGAAATTAGCCAAGAGAAGAATATGGCTGAGGAGGATATAATGTTCAGGAAAATGGTCAATATTGTCACTCAGTCTTAGAGTAATGTTTAGAGTAATGTTTTGTTAAACACGTACTCTTTTCATGAGCTGCCTATTTATACGGAACCAGGACCACACATGCTTAGCGAGACCTGCCATTCTCTACCCATCTCTCACTCCACACACTTTGTATCATCTGTCTTTGCACATAATTTAAATACATATAAGTCACATATAACATAAGTAACATATAAGTCATAGGGTTTCATGTATAAGTGAAAATCACAGGATTTCATGCATAAGTGAAAGATCCAAGGATCTTTTTACAGCTATGCTCTACAAGATCCTCAGGTAATTTGTATGGAAATTAAAATTATAGACGCACTGAACTGGGATATGTAGGTAGAATGCTTCTGCAGGTGAAGGATCAAGCCCCTTCCATGTGTCTTTAAGATACATTGTTCCTCCTCTTCCTTCTCTAAATGATGTTATGCTTTGTACTTTGCTCTTCCAGAAAAACATCAATCTAGTCTTTTTTTCATAATGGCTCTGCAAAAGCATTTTTCTTTTGTATATGAATTGTTGAAGTTCTGTTTAGGTTCATTGCATCTTTTTCCAATTTAAATTTAAAATGCCATTATTTAAGTTAGTTATATAGTTAGCAAAATTAACTTAATTTTTTATTGTAATGAAATATATAGAACATAAAATGTATCATTTTAGCCATTTTTAAGTTTAAGAATAATTAACTTTTACATTGTATTCATAATCAAAGAGCAAGGAAAGAGCTCTGCTTCTGTTACGGTTTAGCAGCTCCAACAGGACCCAGACCTCCCACTGAAAACAACTACAGACTATAGACAAAAGACAAAAACAAAAAGCAAAAAAGACCCCCTTTCCCAAACAGTGATCTGAAGGCACGAGGGAATAAACATAAGCAGGAAGATATTGGAGAAGAACTGCCACTTGATAAAACAGATCAGCTTAGGGGGAGTTACTTTTTTTATTTTTATTTTCAACTTTTAGCCAGCAGGCAGGTCAAAGTTCATGCCATGTGGCTTGGCTAAAATTCCTTCCAGAAAACTGGAGTCTTTCAAGGCTGAAGAAGAAATTAGATCTTGGAACAATCACAACTTCTGGAAAGTAAGTGGGGAGTGCAAGAAAAAGGAAATCAAGAGAGAGTAAATCCCTAAATCTGTGTAAATATAAATTCTTCTCGAGTTTATGACTGACCCTGAATTATTCATACTCAGGATGGATTTCAGCTAAGACTAAAATAATTTATTTGAGATTTGAGTTACTACTCTAGAGTCAGAGTTTGCAGTTTAAGTAAAGTCAGTTTTCTCATAGAACAAGATGAAATGTTCTTTAGAGAAATATTACAGAACCCAGAGTCTCTAGAATATAATATTCATAATGTCCAGGACACAATTCAAAATTTATGGACATTTGAAAACCAAAAAAAGTGACCTATTCTCATGAGAAAAGACAATCAATAAAGACCCGAACATCAATCAATCAATCCTGGGATAACCCAGATGTTATTGTTAACAGTTAAGGGTTTTAGAGCAGCTATTATAACTATGCTTACAGACATAATAAAAACATGTTCACAGTTTAGAGATAATAAATATCAGCAGAGAAATAAAAATGATGAAAGGAACCAAATGAAGATTTCAGAACTAAAACATACAATTTTTTAATTAAAAATTCACTTGATAGGTCCAAGAACAGGATGAAGAAAATAGAAGAGTCAGCACATCTGAAGATAGATCAAAAGATATTAACCAGTCTGACAAAGAAAAAGAAAATGATTTTTAAAAATGAACAGAGATTATATCAAAAGGTCTAAACAAATGTAATTGGGGTTTCAGAATAGAGGAGAGAGAATGAAGGGGAAGAAGAAGAAGAAACAATGGCAGGAAATTCCTTAAATTTTGTAACTGACTATCACTCAAGAGACTTAGTGAACTCAAAGGTAGATAAATACAAAGAAAACTACTCCTGGGCCTAACAGTCAAACTGCTGAAAATCTTGAAAGTAGACAGAAAAACAACACATAACCATGTTTGTGGGCATCTCATTAGAAACTATGAAGGCCACAAGATAGTGGAGCAGTATCTTTGAAGTGCTAAAAGAAAAAAAAGCCAACTCAGAATTTTGTTTTTAGCAAAAATATCCTCCAAGAAGGAAAACAAAAAGAAAAACTTTTCATCAATAAAATAAAGCCAGAAATGCTAAAGCAAGTTTTTGAAGTTAAAGAACTATGATACCAGATGGAAACTCAGATTCTCAGGAAGAAATGAAGAGTATTAGATCATAAATGTTTAGGGAAATATCAAGAACTATTTTTAAAAGTTAAAAAATATTTAGGGCTGCTTAAACTAAAAATTATGACATTATATTGTGAGATTTATCATATGTGTAGATATAATATATATGAAACCATAGCATAAATAACAAGGACATATAGGACTATAAAGTTTCTACACTGTTCATGCAGTGGTACAGTATTAATCCTAATCAGACTGTGAGAGTTAAGGATGTAGGCTGTAATCCCTAGAGCAATTAACTAACAAAATAATGCAAAGAGGCATAGCTAAAGGGCCAAGAGGCAAATTTAAATGTACTTTAGTTTAAAAAATATATACAAATAATCCAAAGAAGGAAGAAAAGAAGCAACAGAAAGATGAAATACACACACACACACACACACACACACACACACACACACAGACAAAACAAAGTGGAGAGAACAGAAAACAAATAAAAAAATGATAGATCTATTTTCCAGTCATATCTATACATAGATTAAATGTTAATGAACTAAACACTCTACTTAAAAGCAGAGGTTATTAGAATGGATAAAAAAGCAAAATTTGACTATATTCTGCTGATAAGAGGCACACTTATAAATATACAGATATAGATAGGTTGAAAGTAAATGAGTAGAAAAATATTTTTAATAAATAATAAACAGAATGATAGAATACAATATTAATATCAGATAAAACAGATTTTAGTACAAAAAAGCATTAACAGAGATAAATAGAAACATTTCATCACAATTAAAGGATCAGTTCATCAGGGGAACATTGCAAGCATAATAACAGGGGTTTAAAATGCGTGAAGCAAAATTAGACACAATTGTAAGGAAAAATAGACAATTTTATGATAATAGTTCACTAGGATAGACCACCAGGAAAACTCTCACATTTGGAGCAACACACTTCTAAATAATCCTTATCAAAGAAGAAATCTCAAGGGAAGTTATAAAAGATTTTAAATTAAGTAATAATAAAAACACAACACATCAAAATTTGTGGGATGTAGCTAAAGCAACTTAAAGGAAATTTACAGCTTTAAATATTTATGTTAGAATAGAGTCTAAAGTAAATGACCCAAAGGTCTACCTTAAGATGCTAGTAAAAGAGGAGCAAAATAAATCCAAAATACATAGAAGGAAGAAAATAGTAAAGATAAGAGCAGAATTCAACAAAAGAGAAAACATGGAAACAATAAAAGAAACTTAACAAAACCAGGAGCTGGGTTTTTGAAAAGGTCAATGAAATCAATCAACTACCAGCTGCACTGGTCAGGGAAAAAGAGAAGGAAGTTACAAATTACCAATATCATATACAAAAGTGAGTTTATCACTAGAATTACTGTAGATGTTAAAAAGAAAATAAAAGAATAATAAAAAATAAATAAAATTTAAAAAGAATTATAAAAGAATACTGTGAACAACTTTATGCCAACAAAATTGACAACATAGATTAAATGGACAAATTTTTTGAAAACTACAACTTACTAAAACTGATAACAGATTAAAGCAGAATATCTGAATAGACCTATATCTATATATGAAATTGACTTTATTATCAAAAATTTCTGATAAAGAAAATTCCAGGCCAAGATAGTTTTACTGCCAAATTCTATTAAACATTTAAGGAAGATATAACACCAATCTAACACAAATTCTTTTGGAAAACAGATGCGAGAACACTTCCCAACTTGTTTGATGAGGTCAACATAACCTTAATACGAAACCTGACAGACATTACGTGAAATAAAATTGCTGACCCATATCTTTTATGAACATCATAGAGTCAAAAATATTTAACAAAATATTGGAAAATAGAATTCAGCAATATATTATAAAGATAATACATTTTATCTTTGTTGAAAACAAAACTTACATTTCAATACAAGTAAGGTTTATCTCAAGGAAGCAAGGGTGATTAAACATTCAAAAGTCAATCTATATAATTAATCATATTAGAAAAAAAGAAGAATCTTGTGAAATATCATTAGACAAAACCAATACTCATTTTACGATAAAAATTGTTAGCAAACTAGTAATAGAAATGAAACTCTGCAATTTGATAGAGCACTTATGAAAAACCTACAACTAATATCATCTTATTGATGAAATACTGAACTATTTCCTTCTAAAGTTTAGGAAGAGGCAAGGAAGATTGCTTTTCACCACTTCTTATAAACAGTGCCCTGGAGGTTCTAACTATTTCACTAAGGCAAGAATAGGAAATAAAAGGCATTAAGAATGGAAAGGAAGAAGCAGAAGCACCTGTATTTGTAGATGACATGATTATTTATGTAGAAAATCCTAAGGAATATACAAAACAACTACTATAACTAATAAATGAGTTGATAAGACTGCAGGATACAAGGAAATCATATTAAAAGTAACTGTATTTTATCTACTAGTAGCAAACAGTAGAAAAATGAAACAAATATGCAGTTTAAAAAGGGTCCAAAACATAAAATTCTTAGTAATAAATTGAACAAAAGACATGCAAGACCTCTATATTAAAGCTAAATAATGTTGCTGAGAGAAATTTAGAAATACCTATGTAAATGAAAAGATATAAAATATTTATATATTGGAAGACTCAATATTAAGATATCAGTTTTCCCCAAACTGATCTAAAGATTCAATACAGGGTTGTTTGTTTTGTTTTTTTTGGTAGAAATTGACAATTGGATTCTAAGGTTTATATGGTTATATAAATGATCTAGAATATTCAAAGCCATCATGAAGAAGTATAATGATGTTAGAGAAATTGTATTATCTTACTTTATGACTAACTATAAAGCTACATTAATCAAAGCAGTGTGATGCCAAGATAAGGACAGACAGATCAATGTAACAGAATAGGGAGCACCGAAACTGATCCATACTTATATAGACATTTGTTTTTTGATAAAAATACCAAAGCAATCCAGTGGGGTGAGGGGGATAAAGTCCTTTCAACAAGAGGTTCTGGAATAGCTGGATACTTATATGGGAAAAATAAACCTTGACCCCTACTTCAAAACATACAAGAAGCTAACTTGATATGGAGCATATGAAAATAAAGCTAAAAATACACAGCTTTAGAGAAAAATATAGGAGATATCTTTGTGATTTAAAAGATGAGAAGTTCTCTTAGGTCATAGAAAGCAATAACCATAAAAAATTGACAAATTAGGTTAATCAGAATTAAAAATTTATGCTCACAAAAGACACTATTAAGAAAATAAATAGGTATGCCACAGGTTGAGAGAAAATATTTACAAAACATAAATCTGACAAGTGGTTGGGATCCAGGACATATAAATAACACCCACAGCTCAATAACAAAAAAGACAAATAACCCAATAAAATACACAAAAAATTTGAACAGCCACCTCACAAAAGCAGACATATGAATGGCCAATAAGCATGCAACAAAGGGCTTAACATTATTAGTCATCAGAGACATGCAAAATAAAATTACAGTGACCACCAATCTTGATGTGAGTGTGGAACAGCTGGACTATCATGCATTGCTGGTGTGCATGAAAAAAATGATAGAACTACTTTGGGAAATGTTTTGGAAGGTTTTAAAATAAAATGAACACAGACACCTACTCCATGACTCACAAATGTCACTCATGGGCATTGATCCGTGAGAAGTGGAAACGTATGTTTATAAAAAGTTTATAGTAGCTTTAAGCACAATTGCACCCAACTGGGAATAGCCCTGGTGCCTATCAATAGTGGAATGGATGAACAAACTTTGGCATATTCAAACAATGGAATAACAATGAACAACAGAGAGGAACGAACTAGTGATGCATGCAACAACATGCAAGAATCTTAACAAGATCGTGCTAAGTGAAAGAAACTTCCAAAATAGAATACGTATAGCAGGAAAGCCATTTAAGTGAAACCCTGAAACCAGAGAAACTAATTAATAGTGGGAAAAAAGTAAGAACTGTGGTTGGCTCTGGGAAGTTGGTCATGGGGATTGACTGGGAAGGGTCATGGGAAACTTTCTGAGGTGATGGTATTGTGCTATATCTTGATAGAGACTTTGGGTTCACAGATGTATGCATTTGTCATAACTCACTGATATACAGTTAAGAGCTTTTACTTGTATATGAAGTTTACACCAAAAAACTGTAAGCAAACATTGAACTCCAGTTAATTATATGCATGCTAAACTTTTGGGGACAATTGACTAATACCTACAATTTATTTTGAAGTGCATAAAAAATAAGATGGACTGGTAGATGGATAGGAAATGAGTAGATGGATAATTACGTGATAAAACAAATATAGTAAAATGTTAATGGTAACCTCTATATAGGAGGTGGTTAGGTGTTCACTGTAAAACTTTAAGTATTTTACAATAAAATTTGGGGAGGGGGGAAGAGCAATGAAAAAAGAAGGCAAGGAACACAACATTTTGGGGGATGGCTCTCCAGTATCTTTCTCTTTAATGAAATACTGATGTTTTTAATTAAGATTGAAGATTACCCAATTTGTTTGAGATGATACTTGAAGATACTTTGCCTCCATTAACTAAAACAGAGTCTTTAACTTCTTCTGTGGAGACATGACCTGTGATCTAAGTCCTGAGCTTGCTCCCTAGCTGTTTATGTCCTTGAAGTGTTGGTCTCCCACACATGCATACACCACACAAAGCTAAGGGGTGGGATCAAGAAACAGATGAAGCTCATATGGCCACTTTACCTCCTGCAACAAATCCCACAATATGACAAAAAAGATAATAAATAAGCAAAATACCCTCTCCCTCTAGAATACACCCCAGAATGAAAAATAAGAGTGTTACTAACAGACCAGGAATTTCAAAAGACTCTAGAAAGATATAAAACAGAAGCACATACATGCAGGAGAACAGCTGTGACTTTTGGATGATTTGGAGATACTCCAAGAGGCAACAGATAGAAGAAATTAACTGTGAAGGTACATTCAAACCTATAAAACTTTACTGGAGTTTATAAAAGGTCAATATGGAAAGGCATAATGTGTCTCCAGACTCAACATTTTAAATATACCATTTCTACAAAACCAATCTATAAATTCAGTACAATTGCAATCAGAATCCTAATAGAATATTTTTTATTTTAATTAAAAAATATTTTATTGTTATTCTATTACAGTTGTCCCAATTTTTTCCCCTTTGCCCTCCTCCAACCTCCCTACCCCCTGCTCCCACAGTCAATCCCCACCCTGCTGTCCATGTTCATGGGTCATTTATAACTGTCCCTTGACTAGTCCCTTCCCTTTCTTTCCACCCTTATCCCTCTCCTCCTTCCCCTCTGGTCACTGTCTGTCTATTCCTTGTTTCTATGCCTCTGGTACTATTTTGCTCATTAATTTATTTTGTTTGTCAGGTTCCTCATAAGTGGGATCATATGGTATTTGTCCTTTACCGCCTGGATTTCTTCACTTAGCATAATAGTCTCTAGTTCCATCCATGCTGTTGCAAAGGATAAGAGTTCCTTCTTCTTTCTGCTGCATAGTATTCCATTGTGTAAACGTACCACAGTTTTTTGGTCCACTTATTTACTGATGGGCACTGAGGCTGTTTCCAGCACTTGGCTATTCTAAATAGGGCTGCTATGAACATAGGGGTTCATAAGTTCTTTTGAATTGTTGTTTCGGGATTCTTAGAGTATATTCCCAGCAGTGGAATAACTGGGTCAAAGGCAGCTCCATTTTTAGTTTTTTGAGGAAATTCCACAGTTTTCCACAGTGACTACACCAGTCTGCATTCCCACCAACAGTGTACTAGATTTCCCTTTTCTCCACATCCTTGCCAGCAATTGTTATTTGTTGATTTACTAATGAACAACGTAACCCTATATCTACAAGAACTAGAGGAACAACGACAAAGCCCAGAGTGTGTAGAGGGAAGGAAATAACCAAGATCAGAGCAGAATTAAATGACATAGAGACTTAAAAAAAAATTCAAAAGATCAGTGAATCCAGGAGTTGGGTCTTTGAAAAGATAAACAAAATTGACAAACTTTCAACCATACTCATCAAGAAAAAAGAGGACCCAAATAAATAAAATCAGAAATGAAAAGAGGAGAAGTTACAACCAATACCACAGAAATACAAAGGATTGTAATAAATTACTATAAACAGTTGTATGCCAAGAAATCGGACAACCTGGGTGAAATGGACAAATTTCTAGAAACGCAATGTTCCAAAACTGAATCAAGAAGAAGCAGAAAGCCTGAATAGACCAATAACAACTAGTGAAGTTGAAGTAGTAGTCAAAAAACTCCCGTCACACAAAAGCCTCAGCTTCGCAGGTGAATTTTACCATACATTTAAAGAAGAATGAACTCCTAACCTTCTCAATCTATTCCAAAAAATTCCAGAAGAGGGAAGGCTCCCAAACTCTTTTTTACGAGGCCAGTATCATCGTAATTCCAAAACCAGGTAAAGACACAACAAAGAAAGAAAACCACAGGCCAATATCTCTGATGAACACAGATGCTAAAATCCTCAACAGAACGTTGACATTCCAATAGGATATTGTTAATGAATATTGACAGACTGAATCTAAAGTTCTTTTTGAAAAATTAATATATGAGAATAGGTGAATAATTATGGAGGAAATTTGTCTTCAGACATAGCAAAACATACCATGATAACCCTCCATGTGATCTCCATTTCTGTGATTCTGTTCCTGTTCTGGAGGGGAAAGGGAGGGTGGAAAATGGAAGAAAAGGTACAGGGAATGAGAAGCGTAATTGTCAGGCACAAAATAGATAGGGGGAGGTTAAGAATAGTATAGGAAAGGGAGGAGCCGAAGAACTTATATGTGCAACCCATGGACATGAACTAAGGGAGGGAATGCTGGTGAGAAGGGGTGCAGGGTGGAGGGGAATAAAGGGGAGCAAAAATGGGACAACTGTCATAGTATAATCAATAAAATATATATTTTTAAAATACCATGAATCTGTATTGAGTATGGACTCGATGCAGGAGTAAATAGTTCAATAAAATCTAATAGAGAATCTAGAAACATGTTCTTGTCGATGTTAACATTTGGTTTACAGTACAATTGGCATTTTTAATGGAAGAGAAAGATGAACATTACATAAATGATGTTGGGACAACTGGCTCTGGATTTTCAGAAAAAATGTCACCCTATCTTATGCCATATACAAAGGGACATGTGGAATCTTGACAAGGAATGGGGGACAGAGAGTTCTGCTATATATAGCAGGGTCAGTTGACTGGGTGAACAACAAAGTGATGCTTCAAGATGAAGTTTGAATTTGCTGGTAAAACATATATCCCACAGCAAGGCGTGCCTATCAGAAACCCAGCTGTCTTCACTCACGCTGCTTTAACAAATATACTATCGTGTGGGTGGATTCAATAATAAATAGTTATTTCTCACAGTTCTTCAGGTTGGGAAGTCCAAGATGAAGGAGCTGGCAGATCCAGTGTTCAGTGAGAGCCCACTTTTTGGTGTGCAGAAGACTGTCCTCTAGTTGTATGCTTCATATGGTGGAGAAATTCTCTCTGTCCTTATAAGGGCACTAGTCCTATCATGAGGGCCCCACCCTCGTGATCTGATTACGTGATCTGAAACACTCCATCTTCAAATACTGTCACATTGGGGATTAGGTTTCAATATATGAATTGGAGGGTTGGGGGGACAGTCATTGAGTCAATAGCACCAGCTAACATGGCTGTCTTCCGCCTTTTCTCTGTGGTGCTAGTAATGGGCGAATGATGAACTATCTGCCATCAGCTCTGGCTGGTGACAGGGAGTGGAAACATCACAGGTCCACTGGGCCTGGAGACTTTAGGTCATCAGGCAACCAGCATGTGAGGGAGCCAGATTATGATTCTGCAGGGCAGTCACTTACCAGAGATGGCCATATTCTCATGTGGAATTGATTTGATTTTAGTTCTTAGTTTTACTGTTTTAAGTATTGCCTTGGGGCATACGGCACTTTAAATAGGGTGACTAGCTCCCTGGGCTGTGACATTTGAATAAAGACAAGAAAACAGCAAGAGCACGCGCTAGGCATCTGTCTGGGAGAGAGAGTTTCAGGCAGAGAGGATGGCAGGACAAAGGGCCCTGAGAGGGAGCAAAGCCCTGTGTAGCCAGAGAGGAGTGAGTAGAGAGGTAGACAAGTCAGCGAGGTAACAGAGACCAGAGCGTGTTGGCTCTACAAGGGAAAATCAGACAGGCGCTTTTCAGGAGGGTGTGGACAACAAGTGCACTAGCCAATCCCATGTGCCTGAGGTTCACAGAAATGGAAGCCAGCAACAGTGTTGTGAGTGTGGTCAAGGAACTGAGAGAGACAGAGAGATGGGTTTTAACCTGAAGATTGCAAAGCACCTTGGAAATATTTTGCTTAGAGGAATTAGGACCAAAGAATTATCAGAACAGGGCTGGGTGTCTAGGTGAGTGTTCCTAGCTTCTCTAGGAGGTGCCAAAGGAGGGTAGGTGTGGGGGTATAGATCCCATTAGTGCCCACTGTACTCGTTAGCCTGGGTAGCTGAGGTTTTTGCATCTCGTTAAGTGTCATGTAAATGTTAATTCAAGTACCCGCCCTTCCCAGTGAGATTGCTCCTTCGTTGTTTCCAATGTAGAAATTAGAGAACCACTGTTTTTAGGTCTCAGTCTGGCCTTGGTCCAACCGTGACCTTGGGAGTCTGTAGGTAAAAGGATGTGTCATCACCTTCATCACCTTCAGGGTTCTGTGTGGGTTCTAGACAATTCCCTGAGATCTGAAGGCAAGCTACAGGCATTATTCCATCTGCAGGGTGATTTGTTGTTTTCTTTTGGTCACTTTTTGCTGTTGGTTGTGTCTTTAAAATGTGATTTCTCTGTGGTAGGTGCCTCACTCACCAAGCTTTGTGGAAGAGGGGCGAGCCTGGGCTGCCCACTTCAGAGAGATTTTTTCCAATGGGAAAAAATCGGGGAGCCAAGGTTAACCTTGTTAACCTTGATGTCCTCTGTCTACTCTAAGTCAGTCACATTAGCAAACAACAGAACTGAGAGGCTAATTGGCATTTGATGGCAAGGAGGGTGGACCACAGCTGCTTCTTATTTGCCCAAAATGTTTATGCATGTAAATGTTAAGTCAGAGAAATGGCCACTGTGGTTTCAGGCTTCAGCGTTAAAGTGAATTCAGCTTTTCGCCCACAGGACAAGGAGTGGTAATAAATAAAAGTCTGTAATTAATAAAATCATCTAAAATAGGGGAGAGGATACAGAAAAGGTCTTTGTTCTCCCCTCTGTGATTCTATGCAGACTCTTTTTGGGTCCAAGTGTGTTATATTTGTTCTTTTTGACTTCCAGTCGCCTTTCCTTTCATTAATGAAAGAACACTGTCCTCCTTATTGTTTCCAAATTAGGGAGCGAGAGAGGCAGGATTGAGCTGGACCCCTGGTGCATGGTTCTTGGAAACTGTTGATGCATGTTGGGTAATTTGATTTGTGGCAATTAAAAGGATTAATCATGAAATATAAAAAGCTGCTTAGTATTATACTTTAAAATGAGCTTTGTGTATGAGACTCATGCCCACATTTTCCATTCATGTAACAGAAATATTTGGGAAATCGTTTCATGACTAAAGTACAGATAAAATTAGAATGGCAAGAGAAGAGGGTCTGTATATGTGATTTCTTCCAAAAGCAGAGAAGATAAAAATACACACATGAGCCTTTATTCCTTGGGTAAAACTAAGGGTGATTTATTATCCATCACTTCTTCTGAATAAAGCTTTGGAGAGTGTTCGTCCTGAGGTTTTTCTTCTCACTCAAGTATCAGGTCTGTGATGGGAGGGAAACCTGGGTTGTCCAGGTCATGGCACTTACTCTCATTTCCTCTTCCAATAAGAAAAAAATTCCAGAGCCAAGTGTAAGCCAGTGTCCTGTGGTAAGTTTGGAGACTCAAGGTCAAGATCAATGCTTATGTGCGTGTGTGTGTGTGTGACTGAAATTACAGGCGTATGCAACAGAATTATTTCCCTGGATGAGTAGCACAGAAGAAGGATTCTTCAGTACTGTACCTCTAAATTTCTTTTGTTTCTTTCTAGCATAACACAGCTGGTATAAACTGTGAAAAATGTGCTAAGGGTTATTATCGCCCTCATGGCGTTCCAGTCGATGCCCCCCATGGCTGTACCCGTAAGTTTCATTTCAACCTGGTGTGCCTTAGACGGTGTCATACTGCTTCAGGGAGGGCCACAGGCTAAATTCCAAACAGTTAGTAGTTCCCTTCTTTCCCTCTTTCTTCAGATTATTGGTTCACTCCTTACTGTGTGACCTCAGGCAGTAACATACCCTTCTAAGTCTCTAATTTCTTATATGTAAGTAGAAATGATAATATATTCCTTAAGATCAAGTGAAATGCCCCCCAAGCCCCTAGGAAAATACTAACCATTGGGCCTATATCATACTAGACCTGCAACAAATTTCAGTTCCTCCATTTCCTATTGTTTTGACATGCTTCTATGATCTCTGATAAATTTTTTTTTCAAGAGTAGCATCAAATCAACATAGTAAAGATTTTGCAAGGATTTAATAATAATCCTAATATTTAAAATAGCTATGATTTATCAAGCATTTGCTATTTGCAAGGCATTGCTTAAATACTTTCATAATGTCTTATTTAGTTATCACAATAAATTTAGGACACTGTATTATTATTCTCATTTTTAGGTATGGGGCAACCAAGGGGTCTGAAGAGTTAAAAATTTTGGCCCAGGTGACAATACCACTAATTGGTAGATCCGAGAAATAGTTTATTTCTGTCTGGAGTCAACATGCTATGCCAAATTCATTCTACAGAAGAATGTCACTAGTTGTTCCTTGTGGTATTATCAGTCAGAAGTCCAATTATGGACTTTGTCCTGTGTGCGTATCCTATTGGGTCCTTTTGTGTTTTCTGACTGCCATGGTTCTCTGACTGCCATGGTTGGAAAACAGCTCCAGTCTTGAAGCTGGTGTCTGTGCTCACCATTTCCCAAATTCATTCGTCACGTCATTAAGACCTGGGAGCATCAAAGCCCAAAGTACTCATATGTGTGAACTGTAATCTGTCTCTCTTTAGCACGTTAAGTTGTTAAGTGTGTTCCCGGTTTCCTTCCCTCTTCCACATCATCCTACAGAGGAATATGTCCGTTATTTTCCTGAGCCCACAAAAGATAGGCACTGGCAAAGGAAGACAGACATCATGAATGCAGTCATAACTTGTTAGGAACGTCAATTTTCCATCTCTTTTCCAGTTTTTTCCTTGTCGTTGAAGTGGCCTCATGGAGATATTAGAGGCTTAGCATAAAGAATCCACAAGACACATAAATCCTAAACAAATTAAGCAAAAGACACCAGGAGAAGCTGGGCTGGGGCAGGGGAGTAGGAGAGTGCTTGAGCTCAGTTTCTCCAGTCTCCCAATTCCTCACGGGACATATACTGAGCTGAGCCATGGCAGTATTTTTGCTGTCCAAGGTGAGGACTTTCCAGGTCAAGTGAAGCTGCCAAGTGAGGGGTTTACCAAACTTCTTATACCCCAAGCATGTCCCTCTGAAATGCAAACCTAGTAAGTGTGTTGGTTGTCAAAACTGCCCTAAGAAAGACAAAGCACTTGAATCTAACATTTGGATTATGGGCACAATCTTGCTATGCTATCTGCAGATTATACATCCATGTCTAGGCATCCCTCACGTATTCACACCACAGCTGTCTAATGATGACCAGGATGTAGACATCACAGTTGGGTCATGGCCAGGAGAGGCTGTACCTAGCAGACCTGCCAGCAGCTACAGCACACAGCCACCAGCCCCTCCAACTGTAGGCGATGCAGGCGTTCCCTTTTCTGCAGCAAGCTGGGCATTCTTGAGAACAGCTCAGTGTGGATGCTCATTAAGGCTCATCTCTTGAGGGCCCATGGAGCTCAGCCAATGGGAACCACGAATGAAGTGGAAAACAGGTTGTAGCCTTTTGAAAGTGACTCTAGACCAATGAGGAAATATTAAACATTGCCCGAGAAGTATCCGGGCATCTCTGCTTTATTAAGTGCAGCAGACTGACCCTTTGAAAATGGGAATTTCTCTCAGCTTGCAGCTGCAACCCTGAGCATGCGGATGACTGTGAGCAGGGCTCGGGCCGCTGTACCTGCAAACCCAATTTCCATGGAGACAACTGTGAGAAGTGTGCCGTCGGATACTATAATTTCCCTTTCTGCTTGAGTAAGTGCCACTGCAAAAGTAAAGACCTGCCTTCTTGGCACGTAGTTGGGATTTGTGTATTAACACCTGAGGACACGGTAGCGGGTGGAGAGGTGAGGGGCAGTAGAAATGGGGCCAGGTAGGTTGAATTTACATGAAAGTGTTTCTAAAAGTTTGGAACATAAAAATCTATGCAAGTGTGTTTTATAGTCTTATTCATGTCCAAAGTGTTAGGTTGTACCATAGACACGGTCATCCCATTGGGTCAAATATTGGCAATTTCAATTTAGTAATCCACGTGTGCGATTTTTCTTCATTAACCTAGAAGTGATGTCATGGCTTCGAGGTGTTCATTTGCATACATATAGTGTGTCATGTTTTGGGTGACCAGGAGGATGTGTTTCCTCTTCCCCAACGTACAATAGGCCAAGTTATCTTGGGCCCCCACCTCGACCCACTACAGTGACCTCAGTGAACATCTCAGTGCTTTGGAGAGAAAAATACGTATCTGTTAGAAACAGCATAGGACGTGAAGCAGGAGTGTCTATGAAATCGACTATGCAAATCGTGATTAGAGCTACGGTTCTGGTCATTCTGCCACAAGACAAAAACTGCAGTTTGGTGTTAGGACAAGGTCCCCCAGCGCTGCATTAGTTCTCACCCATTCCCACACTCACAACCCTACAATCACAGGAAGAGCACTTTGCATTGTGGGGATAAGGAGGCAGGTCACCTATGACTGGGGTGGTCATGTGTCCAGGCTCACAACTGTCCCAGGGTAATTATTAAACTAGCACCACTTTCCCTGTCAAGTGTCCTAGTGTGAAGAATAAATTATATGATCATCTGGTGTTTAAAGGAACCAATTTTAAACCAGAACACAGTAACACCAAATCAGGACTTCATCAACTTAGAATCTGCAATTATCGAACGGAGGCTGAGCAGAAATTGTATTTGCCTTTTTGGTGAAAAAATTAAACCTGAAGTAATGTTATGGTGTAAACAAAATTTGGGGGTGGAAATCTTGAAAGAAAACACTTTTAAAAAGCTAGTGTTGATTTTACATTAAAAACCAATAAAGATGTTAAAGGAGTCAAGCCATCTTGTTTAGACTGGGACTTGGCTATTTTGAGTGCAAAATATCTATTTCTGTTTGTTCATGTGCAAATCAGAATGTCTGACCAGTCTGGTTTCAATTACTGGATACATTTTAAATATAGCAATATTGCCTTTCTTTAAATTAGTCTCCACAAGCTGCTTTTCACTAAATTAGAGCTTCTTCCTAGTTAGTGCAATTTAATATTTTATTTTACTGTCTCCTTAACCCTCTGTAATTTTTATTAAACTATTTTTCTAGGAATTCCCATTTTTCCTATTTCTACTCCAAGTCCAGAAGATCCAATAGCTGGAGATATAAAAGGTAAGTAACCTCTTTTTTGAAATTTAACTTCATTGACGATATTATGCTCCCTAGTCTCCTGTTCTACTTCCTGTGCACACTGTTATGTCCAAGTTCAGGAAGCATGACAGGTGTCTTGAGGTGTCTCCTGTTTGGGGTCCTCACCCTTCTCCCCATCATTTTCTACACCGGTCTGTCTTTTGCAATGGTATTACCTGATTAAGGAAATGAAGCAGAGCTTCGATTATAAATCCCTAGCTGGTTCACAATCAGTGCCTACTGTCTTCTTTGGGTTCTCTGAGACAGCAGTGCGAGCAGTTGGTTTGAGAGGCAATCCCAGGAAATATCAATAAGCAGTGGTCCCCAATCTTTTTTGCACCAGGGACTGGTTCCATGGAAGACAATTTTTCCACAGACCGCGGGTGAGGGAAGGTTTGGGGATGATTCAAGTGCCTTACATTCAAGCTCACCTCCTGCTGCGTGGCCTGGTTTCTAACGGGCCATGGACCAGTGGTGGTCTGTGGCCCAGGGGTTGGGGACCCCTGAATAAGGGGGCGAGTCAGGGAGTAAAAAGCTATTGTATAGATACACTAGCAAGCAAGGTCCTACTGTAGCACCTGGAACTCCATCCCTCTGAGCACAGACTTTACTCAGCATTAGCCCAACTGAAGGGATAACTTCAATTACCTGCCACCAGTGAAGGGCTGCCTCTGGGACACTTCCAGCTTGTCCTGCAGGAAGGCTGAGGGCCTCCTGCAGCCTGAAAAGTACCCTGGGCAGAGAGTGTCAGAAGCATACAGAAGCACCGTTTGGGGTAGAAAGGTGTGGGTGCTACGCCCACCAAATTCCTCATTCTGCAAGTATTTTATGATCGCCAATGACACACACAGTGACATTCTGGCTGCTGGGGGCTTAGCATTCACAGCTCTCTTCGAGCTTATATTCCAGTTGGGGAACTCATACAAGAACATATATGATATACAAACCACTAAACAAATAAAACCTCTAATATGCAAGATTATGACATGCAGGCTCATGTCCTATACAAGGTCACTAGTTTTAAGGGAGAGTCATTCACATTGCAGGTATAAGCTAACCCATATGAGGCTATTACAGGCCTTTAGCTTAGATTCTAGAACTGTGAGAGGTTTCCTACCTAAAACCCACAATGGCACACACAGGGACGCACACACTCAGAAGGGCACACCCACGCCAACATCGCATGCACACAGCCCATGACCACCTGAGTCACCCACTGACTTTGCTTCTCATTCCCCAGGGTGCCCGGAGAGAGAGAGACCAGATAGCCACATGCTCTCTCTCTTGTGTGCAGGCAGTGAGAGGTGTATAAGAGCGCATGTCCCCCCTCCTTCGGTCATGTCCAGGGTCTGGGTGGGCAGAGAAGAGGCACTTGGGACCAGACAAGAAGGTAGCCTCTGGAGAGATCTCCTTGGCAGAGGAGTTCTGGTTCTGCAACAATACAGTAGCTCAGAGTACAGGCTAGAGGCAGCCTTGGTCATGTGTGTTGTGAAAAAAAATGAGGCAGAGAGAGAGGTTAGGGAATGTGAGCTTTGCAAATTTGAATAGAGAACACCTCACTGAAAAGATGATAAGCAGAGCCCTGAGTGGGCGGGGGTGAGCTCTGCAGGTGTCTAGGGGGAGTCCTCCAGACACGGGACAGAGCAAGTGCAAAGAAAGCCATTGGGGCAGGGACACACTGGAGGTGTTCACTGACAAAAGGGAGACCAGATGTATGACAGCTGAGCAAGCAAAGGTGAGAGGGAGAAGAAGGGAAGCTCCAGGGGCCAGATGGTAGGTCCTTGTCAGCCACTGCAGAGACTTAACCTTCTCCTCTGAGTGAGATGCGAGCCATGGCAAAGTGATATTGCATAAGGATCTTCATGGCTACGGTGTTGGAAACCACTTGTAGGGGGAGGGGAGGAGCAGAGAGATGTCATGGGAAGCTGTTGCAGTAACCCATGAGGAGGAGATGACGGTGGCTCAGACCCAGGGGGTCTCAGTGGAGTGAAAAGAAGTGGACAGACTATGAATATAATCTGAAGACAGAACCAACAGGACTTGCCAGGGAGTCGCTGGGCCAGATATGAGAGAAAGACAGGACACTGGATGGGGCAGACAAGGAAGACTTTGCTATTTATTGAAGCAGGAAAGGCTGTGAAAGAGAAGGTGATGTGTATGGGCTAACGGAGAGGCAGGCGGATGAGGTCATGGGAGCTTGTGGAATCTTCTCTCTGTTCCTTTTTTTCTCTATGAAATAAGAATCAAGGCCAGAGGCAGAAAGTGAGGATGAGGAGGAGGACTTGGAGTTGAGGAGGAGAAGGCACGAAAAAGTCATCCTAGACTGTAGGCGAGTGAGTCAGCTTGGGGAATATCCCTGGACTTGGGGGCAGCACAAAGGGCTCACCGGAGGCCAGGTATAACGTGACCCAGTTTACCTTCCTATGCTGTTTCCTACTTCTGCTCTACCTGTGCCTGATCAAACCGCAGCACCATGTGTTACTACGTGGGGCGTTTATCGTCTTAAGTTTTTGTCAGATACTTGGTTGTCTGGGGATAGCAGCTCTACCTGAATTTCTAATCTTCAGAGGACCTACCACAGCATCCTGCCCTAGTGGGGTATAATCAAGTATTTCATCAAGTGTTTGTTAATTGACTAGATGGAACTCAGCTTTTGAGCTTTGATTACAACACACACCTCTGGTCTTCTGCCACAAGAATGTTTTAGATCTCCCACTTACTGTCTGTTTACAGTAATCCCTTTGTTATGCAATTCATTTTTTTTTCCTCCCCAAGTAAACTGGTGGTGACTTCAGGAAAAGAAACCTAATTGAACTTGAAGGGAAGTTCAGACGTCTGTTACAAAATATTAGGGAAGCCTTAGAACACAGCCTCGAGGAAAAGAAGTTTAATTAGTGCAGTTAGATTTACCTGGGAATTTGAATATACAGATATCCACTTCAATTTGGTCTTTCATTAAGCATTTTAAAAACACCCATTTCAGGGCCTAACTCCTGGCAGGGAACGTTAGAAGCACGAACACCCAGCAGCCCGAAGATACACAGCACCGGGTAACACCAAGCGCCCTTCAACTCTGAGAAGTTTCATTCTTTTAGGCCCGTGGATGCTTTCATGTCTTCTAATACAGTGGTTCTTAAACAGGGTTGTGTTTTAGAAGCCCTTGCTTTTATAAGATATAAATTCCTGGTGTATGACCCCAGATCTAAATCGGGATTTCCAGGGTTGAAGCCCAGGCTGATATTTTGAGCAAGTTTTCCAGATGATTCTGATATATGTCTCCTGTTAAGAACCACTCCTCTAGTTGGTAAAAATTCCCATTTAGTGGTTGGAAAACTTTCCTGTAAAGGTTCAGATAGTGAATATTTTCAGCTTTATAGACAAAGTTGCAATGTTCAACTTTGCTGTTGTACAAGCAACTATAGATGATACATAAATGAGTGAACTTGGTTGACCATGTTCCAGTAAAACTTTATTTACTAAAACAAGGGTGGATTTGGCACTCAGAACATAGTTTATAGATCCTGGGATTATATCAGAATCTCTGGGCTTGGGATTCCACACCTAGGCAACGGTGCGGGGTGGGGGGTGGGGTGCTGCTCTAGAAAATCCATGTGATCAATTTTAGACACTGAAGCTTTGAAGCAGAACAGAACAATATTGCAGATCAGAATGTTTGTGGGTTTTTCATTGTATTTCGTGACCCCAAATATTATTAGGATTTTCTGAGTTCAAGTGATTAGTTATATCCACTTAAGATTTATTTTTAGGAAACCAATGTATGAATATGATAGACACATCTTCAAGGGCTCCTTTTGAACATGACAGCATATGCAAAACATACTCTCTAGAGGGACACCAGCCTACAGGCACATGTACACTTGTATTCCTCCAAGTTCAAATGAAGAGCAGCAAAAAGCAAACTCAACAGCTGCAGATGGGCTCTAGGTGCTTACTTTAGGAGACTGATACAATCTAAGGATGGTTCTGTAATGCAGCCCATTTGGCCTGAAGAATGGCTGTCCAGGAGGTTTTTTGACCAATATCATGAAAAGGGTTGGATCCCCCCAATCATTTTGTTAGGAGCTACTTGCAATTGTCAAGGTTTTGAGGTCAGTGTGGAAGAGACTGAGGATGAGAACTCCCAGTTTGGGGAGATGGCTGCTGGGGATGCTTTCCGGGCTCTGTTCCTCCCCAGGCTGGGTGTTTTATCTGGCCAGGAGGGTGGGGCAGTCACTGTTGACAAGGAGACCTGCCAGATAAGGCTTAAAGAGGGGCACAAAAATTCTGATATCTCAGTGTCGAAGCTCTGGGTAGATACCAATAAAATAGAATTCAGGGAATGGTGTTTACTGAAAAGAATTCTGGTCTTGAATATTTAGCATATTCTTTATCCGCTAAACTTTATGAAGTGCCTGCTCTGTACTAGGCACTGACAAGGCACAGTCCTGCCTGCTGCACAATGCCTGCACCCTGGAAGCTCCCAGTTCTGCAGGATCCACACAGGTAAATAGCTGTAACGGCAGGAGTTAATGCCATGACCAGGCAAGAACATGAAGTCATGGGAGCTTACAAGAGTGACACCCTTACAGTCCCTTACAGAAGGCATGATGGAAGGAAAAAAGGAAGGAAGAAAGGGAGGGAGAGAGGGAAGGAGGTGGGGGGAGGGAGAAAG
>PVJD01009508.1:0-61893 GCA_004026545.1 Mormoops blainvillei
TCACTCCCCAGGTTGCCCTCCCACCTCAGCTGTCGGCCACAGCTGTCAGTCTTCTCTCTGTCTATCTATGATTTGCTGATTACCCCTTATTGTAGAACTGCCGTTGGGTTGCTTATATTTTTCCTATTGGAAATAATACTTTGATAAATTATTTTTAATTTCCCGTTTCTCCCAAATAGATGCAAACTATCAAACAATCATTTTATGCACTACCAACAATTCGCTAAAATTTTCTGATATGCATATATTCTAACTGATTTCACTTACTATCTCAAAAGGTCCAATAACTTGGTTTCTTATTTTGGGCAGTTGTTCTTGTAGTTTTCTGGAAAATAAATGTTTACAATGTAAAGGTAACAATTGCATTAATTTACAACATTTTCCAATTATAATTGTGCTGAAGTGTCAACTTCCACTCTTGGTGGCAAATTTGTAACAATAGTGAAAATTTAAAAACAAAATTAATGACAGACACTACAAATCTTTTTAGTTTAATCACTGGAAAAGTAAGTTTTCACTGGCTGTCCACACTAGTTAGAGTAACAATTGAAGGTACACATTTAGAGTAAAATTTTTTTATTCTGGTAAAATACACATAAAAATAGAATTTACCATCTTAACTTAAAAAAAAAGATTTTATTTATTTATTTTTAGAAAGAGAGGAAGGGAGGGGGAAAGAGAGGGAGAGAAACATCAATGTGTGGTTTCCTCTTGCATGTCCCCTACCAAGGACCTGGCCCACAACCCAAGTCAGGCATGTGCCCTGACTGGGAATCAGACTGGTGACCCTTTGGCTCGCAGGCCAGCACTCAGTCCACTGAGCCACACCAACCAGGGCCATCTTAACTACTTTTAAGTGTACAGTTCAGTGGTATCAAGTACATTCATATCATTGTGTTATTATCACCACCATCCACCCACAGAATATAATGAATCTTAAAAAAAACTGAAACTGCCAGCCTCTGGTCAACATTGTTCTACTTTCTGTCTCATGAATCTGACTACTCTAGGAACCTTGTATGAGTGGAATAGTACAGTATTTTGTCCTTTACTTATGGGTTTATTTCACTTAGCATATCGTCAGGGATCATTCAACTTATAGCAAATGTTAGAATTTCCCTCCTTTTTAAGGCTACGTAGTATTCCATTGTATGTCTATACCACATTATTTTGGAATTTTAATTATATGTATATATATATTTTCTAGCAAAGGTAGTGACATTTAACAAAAATTCTTTTATCCATTCCTTAATCAATGGATACTTGGGTTGTTTCTACTTTTTGGCTACTGAGAATAATGTTGCTATGAATATGAATGTACAAATATCTCTTCAACTCCTGCTTTTGATTCTTTTGGAGATATATATTTAAGAGTGAAATTGCTGGATCACACGGTAATTCTATCTTTAACTTCTTAAGGAACCATCATACTGTTTTCCATAGCAGTTGCATGACTTTACATTCTTACCAACCATGCACAAGGTTTCCTCACGCCCTCACCAATACTTGTTGTTTTTTGTTTTGTTTTATTTTATTGTTATTAATTTTAATATTAGCCATCCTAATGGGTATGAAGTGGTGGATTAGAATTTTTAACCCTTTGTAACAAATTGCTCAAGAGCAACTGTGTTAAATGAAATTTCTATTAATTACACATTAACTAAAATTACTGTGCATTTTGACCCCATTGAAAATTTCATTTTGTAGCTCACATTTCAAGTAGGTCCACATAAAAACTGTAAATTTTATCTACTTATTTCAGGGAAACCTGTCAATTGAATACACACCAATTCCTATACAGTAAGGGAAGACTGGAGGGGATCAGATTAAGTTTTCTAAAAAAGATATCACAGAAGGATGAATTTCCAACTTTTCTTTCCAGCTTTACAGCATATTGTTCCTTCAGCATTGGTAAATGAGAAGGCACTTGACTTTATTGCATCTGAGGTTAATAATTTGCTTATGTTTTGGGCCAACTGCTCTGAGATGATTCATGGATGACAAAAAAGTACTTTAAGATTGTAAAGTCCTTCCTCCGCCCCAAACACAGATTTTAAAGCCTAAGACCAAGTAAACTCTCTTTTAATACATTTTATTTCAGGGAAACACTTCTGTCTACCACTGACCTTCCATGGAAAGCTTTGGAAGGAGGGGCTGGGTAGTCTTTTAAAAGCCTCATGCTCTGGCAACTGAGCTAGCTGGGTGTCTCTTGGGTAGTCTTTTAAAAATCTTTTTTCTATCAGAGTTGAAAGTGAAGACTCACAGATAGAGAGCAGACTGATAGCTGTCAGAGTCGGGAGGGGATGTGGGGCTGGGTGAAGAAAGGGAGGGGATCAAGCAAAAGCAAACAAACAAAAATAAGCACGGACACAGGCAACAGCATAATAGCATGGCAATTAGCAGGAGGAACAGGGAGTGGGGAAGGTAGAAGAGGGTGTAGGGGGGAATAAATGGTAATGGAAGAAGACTTGACTTTGGGTGGTGAACACACAATACAATATACAGAGGATATATTATAGAATTGTATGCCTGAAACCTATATAATTTTATCAACCAATGTCATCCCAAGAAATTCAATAAAAAAGATTGTACAATAACAATAAAAAAAGAAAGTGAAGAAGGGCACATGGGCAGGTATGTGTGAGAGCTCCGTTTCTGGCTACTGTAGCCCTGCATTAATGAACCAAGTCACCTAGAGTGGTCCACTTGAGTCTCACAGTTATACTTTGAAATCTAACACAATTATTATGGTGAAAGTAGAAATATAATAGATTTTAAACCATTTTCAGTTTACCTCTCTAAATTAATGGGTTATAGGTAAAGACAATTTTTATAACATATACACACATAGGCATCCATTCAGTGAAAAAAATTAGAATCTAATATTTTCTTCGATTATATGTGCCAGGTGGAATGAAGGATCCGCAGAGAGTTAAAATGGAATTCTCTGTACCTGGTAAGCTACAAGAAGTTCAGAAGAGGTGATATCTGAAGTACAAATCAATAAATCTTATGGCTATTAAGACTTCCTAAAATTACTATTCAACCAGTTCTAACACTGATCATGCTGAAGTCCAGCAAAAAGCAAACAGCATTGCTACTTTTGGAAAAAAATATAAACTTTGTTTCTACAGCTGTGGAAGGGATAAGGTGTCTTTGAAGTTGCAGAGCACTTCTTATAGAATTTAGGTAAAGCTTACCTATTTCTCTGGTAATTCTCTTGCATTTCTTCAGCTCTTTCAGGATTCGCCATCTCAGTTACCATTTAATTCTTCTGAAACCAAATATTAACGAATATATCATGCCTGCATGAAATTGTATCACTTAGATGGTAGAAAGCATTATTTATATCCCTCAGAGCCTCTGAAAAACCATGCTGCTGGGCTTCACGCTGCCTCTGTGCGCCCCACCCTGGCTGGGCTTTCTGGTTAGGTGTCTATTCGGGTTTTATTATTGAATTTATAACTTCTTTGTTTCATTCTGGGCTTGGATTTGAGGCCAATGAAAATTCCAGAAATGGAATAAAAGGAATGCCAGATTCTATGACAATGAATAGTTTCGAGGACATTGAATTTTACTTCTCCTCTGCCACTGTTTTATTGTAATTGATGAAAGCTTTGTCTTATGGTTACTTTTCTCTGTAAAAATTTGATGCAGTAGTTTCTGTGAGCAGTTTGAGAGATCAGGGCTCTCTAGTTCACCAAATATAAGTTGGAGCTTCTACCAAATATAAACTAGTAGTTATCAAAAAACAGAATACATTAAAAACTCATCTTTAAAATTCTATTAAGCATAATGTGTTCTTTCTTTGGATGACAGTTCAGAATCTTGGTTTGTCTTAAGGTCACAATTATTTACATAAATTATCATTTCAATGCAAATGTAATAGAGATATTTTAACTCAATCTCATTTGTTAGGCCATATAACATATTACCTATATTGAGATGATTATGCAGAATATGGATTTAAAATTTAGTGTAGAATTACTAAGTCATTAAATATTACCTGAACATCTGAAAAAAAAATACGCTTTGAAATAGTAAGCTTCCTCCTGAAGAAAGAGGTCCAAATGGGTCAGTTTTTAGTGTCTGAGAAAGAAGGCATGTTCTTCCTTTTTCAGAAATCAATGGTCATGGCTCCATATAGGAAATCTTTACAATTGCTATACTGACTTTACACCATTTCATTATTTTGACATATGTGTAAGAAAAGTAATAAAACATACTGTATCAATCATTTGCATTTTATGGCAATTAACAATTATATAATAACTCATATTCATAAAAAGAAATCAAAACAATTGAAGCTCACCTTATTGAGTGTATGGTCTATTCATGTACATCAAAATCATGTGTGGCTTCTCTTCTCAGCAAATAACTGCACTTTCATAACTGTGCTTTACAAAGCTAATTTTCTGATCACGCTGTAGTATCTGATTACAACAGTGGTTAATTTCCAGGTAAAGCACATTGTGTCCTTCATGTCATGCTGCATGCCGGGAAATGAGGTTGGCAAAGGCAATTCAATGAGCCAAATGAACACTCCTTTTAAAGATCTCTAGTGTTATATACCCAGTTTTCTATTTACTCCCATACTATTTTTAGTTAGCTGAGTTAGTAATTATAATAGCTAAAATAAATCCCTTCAATATATCAATGTCACATTGGCATAATAAATAATCATTGAGTAATACTACATGCAGAGCATTCTTTCAATTACCTCATTGCTGTTGTGTGAAAATAATCACCTCCTCTTGTGCTCTGTTCATATCTGTATTATGTTTGACAAATTCTGCCTTATATTACAATTCCTAGTTACTCTATCATAGTTCTTTATCTATCCCTTCATGAGTTCACTGAAAAAGTATTGAGCTTATATGATGTGTTAGCCATTGGTTTATAAAAATAAATAGATATGTTTCCTTCTCCTGAGGAACTCATATGACTTTTTCCCTCTACACTACAACCTTGCTCTTCAGTGTGGTCCCAAGACCAGCAGCAGCAGCAACACCTGGTACCTTACTAGAAATGCAGAATTATTTTTTTTGAATTGTGGCAAAACATACATAACATTTTATTATTTTTGATGCTATTATAAATAAAATTGTTTTCTTAATTTTTTTCTGACCACTGTTAGTGTGTAGAAGAGTGATGTTTTTAGATTCCACATATAAGTGAGATCATGCAATACTTCTCTTTTTCTGTCTGACTCATTTCATTTATCATAATGATCTCAAGGTTCATCCATTTTTTTTTTTTTAAGAGGGAGAGGAAAGGGTGAGGGGGAGGACAGAGAAAGAGAGAGAGGCATTAATGGATTGCCTCCTGTACACACCCTGACTGTGGATCCAGCCTGCAATCTGGGTATGTGCCCTGATCAGGAATCGAACCCACAATCTTTTGGTGTATGGGATGATGTTCCAACTGAGCCACTTGGCCAGTGTTATCCATGTTTGCACAAATGGCAAGATTTCTTTTTTTTTTTTGTAATGGCTGAATAATACTCCATTGTATACATACAGTAATGTGTCATATAATGACATTTTGATCAATAGTAGAGCACATCTACAATGGTGGTCCCATAAGATTAGAGCAGAGTTAAAAATTTGCTACAGCCTAGTGGCATTGTAGCTATCTTATTGTCACAGGGCAATGTGTCACTCGTGTTTATGGTGATGCCGGTGTAAACAAACCAACTGTGTGCTGCCAGTTGTATAAAAGTACAGCACATACAGCCATGTGCTGTACATAATACTTGATAATGAAAATAAATGGCTATGTTACTTTACTGGTTTATGTATTTACTATTCTATACTTTTTATTGTTATTTCAGAGTGTACTCTTATAAAAATAAAGTTTCTCGTAAAACAATATGCCGTGTTATACTCGTAGCAACCTCATGCATCTCATGTTCACCACATTTCTTTTTTTTTTAAGCTTTCATTTATTTTTAGAGAGAGGGGAAAGGAGGGAGAAAGAGGGGGAGAGAAAGATCAATGTGTTGTTGCCTCTTGTGCACCTCTTACTGGGGGTCTGGCTCACAACCCAGGTAAGTGCCCTGACTGGGAAGCGAACCAGTGACCCTTTGGCTCACGGACTGGCACTTAGTTCACTGAGCCACACCAGCCAGGGCTGTTCACCACATCTCTTGATCGAATCATTTTCCTTGTGCTTGATTTGATCTCGTGTAGTTTTGTACAGTAACATGCAGGACAGGCTTGTAGCCTAGGAACAACAGGTTATACCATGCAGCCTATAACTTAGGCTATACCATCTAGATTTGTGTAAGTACACTCCACAATGTTCATACAATGACGACATCACCTAAGGATGTATTTCTTACAATGTATGTTTCTTGTTTGGCGGCATATCACTGTATACCACATTTTCTTTGTTCATTTATCCATCCATGAACACTCAGGTTGTTTCCAGGCTTGGCTATTGTAAATAATGCTGTGATGAACATGGGGGTGCAAATATCATTTTAAGATAGTGATTTCTTTTCATTCATATGCACACCCATAGGTGGAATTAATAGATAATATGGTAGTTCTATTTTTAATATTTTGAAGAACCCACATACTGTTTTCCACAGTGGCTATACGGGATTATGCTTTTTAAAATTTATTATAGAAATGCAGAACTTTGGATCCCACCCTAGAACTACTGAATAGAATCTGCATTTTAATAAGATTCTCCAGGTGGTTTGTATGCATATCAAATTTGAGAAACACAACTCTATAGCACTTAGACCTAAGTATTGGCAAATAGAAGGCATTAATTCCTTAGAGAAAGTTTTATTTTTCTCTCTGCTAAATTTAAGAATATAAAAATAAAGTTCAAAATACAGTGTAATACTAACAACGTTATTCTTATCTACTGTCCATATCATGGTTTTAAAGTACAATCAAAGAATGTCTTGGCATCAAAATCTCCTGGAGTGCATGTTAAGAAAAAACAACAGATTTCTAGGCCTTACCAACCCCTTCCCTTCATGTAGTGAATAAGAAGCTAAGGCAATGTTCTGGGAAATCTACATTTTTAACAAGTTTAATGATAATTTTATAAAAATCATCACCCAAGGACATTTTTTCATTGTTTTTAGAGAGAGAGAAAGGGAGAGAAACATCAATGTTAAAGAGAAGCATCTATTGGTTGTCTCCCATATACCTATACCAGGGATCAAACCTGCAACCTAGGTATGTGCCCTGACTAGGAATTGAATCCGCAGCTTGGTTATGGGACGCCACTCCAACCAACTGAGCCACACCAGCCAGTCTAAATGACGATTTCTTTTTGCATTGAATAGCCTAAATATCTCTGCTGCTGTGGAGCTTACACCCTATTTTTGGGACAGTCACAGTTTTAACAAAAAACGTACATAAATTAGAAAAATGAGATAGTGGTAAGGGTTTGGTTTTTTGTTTTTAAGATTTTATTTATTTTTTAGAGAGAGGGAGAGGAGGGGAAAAGAGAGGGAGAGAAACATTGATTGGTTGATCAGTTGCCTCTCACATGCAGAGTGGCCCACAACCCAAGTATGTGCCCTGACTGGAAATTAAACTGGTGACCTTTTGCTTTGCAGGACGATGCTCAACCAGCTGAGTCATGCCAGTCAGTGGTCAATTTTAGGCATAGGACTAAAACAGGACAGTGTGATGAGGAGTAATGTGGTCATTACACTGTCCCATCAGGGTAAACCTCTTCTAGGAGGGAATTTTTAAGATGAAAGCTAAACTGTAAGAAGGAGGTTGACATATAAAGATCAAGGAGAGTATCCCAGAAAGAAGGAGTATGATTTATATGGTGGAGAGAAAAAATGCATGAGACAACAGAATGCAAGATGAAAGAACATGGGACAGTGAGGTCATCCTTATATAGAAGGATATAGGTTGGCCATGACGGCTACCTCTTTGTTCCTCTATATCATCTAATGTTTTGGAAAGAAAATAAATTTGGTTTGAAACATGTCAATGTGACATTCTGGTGAGATAATCAGGTAGTACTATTCAACAGTAAGTGGGTAATGTGAGAATAGAGCTGTGATCGTCTTACTTTGCCTAAGTAAAATGTGTCAGGCAGCCAATCCTTACTAATTGATAACTATGTAGAAGTTATCATAGCAAATACTATAGAGGATACAGAAAAATACAAAATTAGAAGAAATATTTTGTTTACAAGGGCCCTTGCCTTAAAAAATTCTGGGGGAGGGGTTCATGTGCCAAGATGGAAAGTCAGATGAGAAACTGTGGGAAGAAATTCTCTGAGTGGCACTTAATCCTGAAGCATGGTAAATAAGAATAATATGAGGCATAACTAAGATAGACAGGTTGGATGGAAAACATGAGATTTTTGATTAGATGAAAAAAGATACAAATTTTGTAAAAGCTCCGAAAGGAACAAACTAGTAGTAGGAAGATTATTGTTAGGCATGGACAAATTTCACAAATTTTTTTTTGTTTCTGTCTTCTCCATAAAGCTACCCTTTCTGAAATGAAATGTTTTATACTCTTCACAATCTCCAATTGTTTTTATACCTTCTAATAACTGAGTTACTGCAATTCCTCAAATGCTATTTCCTTCTTCCCTCCACATGTCTAGCAAGGTTGCAGAATTGGGAATTATATGTAAGAACTCTAAAAAATATATATACCCAATGTGGTATTTAATTTTATGTATCAATTTGGCTAGGTAATGATACCCAGTTGTTTGATTAAATACCAGTCTACACGTTGTTGTGAAGGTATTTTTTAGATGTGACTACCATTTAAATTGGTAGATTCTGAGTAAGGTAGATTATCCTTCATAACGTGGGTAGGCCTCATCCAATTAGTTAAAGCCTTAAGAGAAAATGCTGAGGTCCTATGATGAAGACAAAATTCTGCCTCTGGACTGCCCTCAGACTTAAGACATCAACTTCTTGTCAGAATTCCCAGCCTTCTAGCTTGCCCTGAGGATTTCTGTGTTGTCAGCCACCACACTCCTGTGAGCAAATTCCTTAAGATTAATCAATCGTTATCTATCTGTCTGTCCATCTGTCTGTCTATCTATCTATCCATTCTCTCTCTTATATTTATATATAGATATAAATAAACACTATATATATTCATATTTTCCTATTGTGTTTGTTTCTCTGGAGAACCTTGACTAATAACTCGCAAGACAGAAAGTTATGTGATGACTAGTACATAGAGTGACTGACTATTCTAGCATCTGAAAAGAACATTATGACCTAAAATGGTTTCACTCCACAGATAAGGAGGGCCCTGAGGTTAGCCCTCGGAAATGAGTGGAGGAAGAATGAGAACATAACTTCAGGAATTCAAAGGTAAATTATCTCACAATAGAGGAATAAGACCATTCTGGTTAGAACAGACAGTTCATGCAGAAATGGAGAAAGAGATAAGGTAGATAAGATTGTAGAAAGCACTGAACTAATTTTTTAGGGAAAATACTATAATTTTCTGAGAATGAGAGGGATAGGACCTTTGGTATTTGGTACAATTAACCTGATGTCATGGGTAGACTGGAAAGAATTGGGGAGCGATAAGATTTAGGTAGACCCATTATGATCCAGTTTGATAGCCATAGGGAAGTCATATTTGAGAGATATTTCTAAGGGAAGGTTGACAGGATATAGATGAGGTGTGTTGTGCCTGGGGGACAGGGAGCAACCAGGAGAACACCAGCCAGGGCTCAGAATGGAATATCAAAGGAATGCAGATCCTATTAACCCCATAGTGGACTCCGTCATATACAAGGAAAACACTATAAGGCTATCAGTGGATTTTTCTGCAGAAATATCAGGAGAGAGTGAGAAGATATATTCAAAATGCTGAAAGAAAAACAACACCTGTCCTAAAGCCTGCTCATGAGCTGCTGGGGATGCCTTGCCTGTAGGTTCCCCCCAAAGTGGTTCCCAGAAACTCCCAACATTCTGTATGCATCACCCCCTGCCCCATCACCCCAGCCAGTGATCATCTCCCTGTGTGTACCCGAGGGCAGTAGAAGCAAGCCTTCACAGATAGCTAGTGAGCATGCACATGCATAGACAGCTGGCCCAACTCTGTGGGACTGGGAGAAAGCACACAAAACTGAACCACAGGAAAAACAAGGAAATGAGAAGTTGTCAGCACATGGTATGGCTTTGCAGGATGAAGAGAAGGTATTCAATCTTAAGAATTTCCTTCCAAGAGAGAACAAGAAATGTGGAGCAACATAGTCATAAAAAGGGTCCGAGAATGCCTCAGAACCCCTAACAGGGCCGATGGAAGGTACTGCTCTCCCCAATCCAGTCAGTAAAAACAGGAGTCTTCTTCAAATGTGAAGAGAGCATTGCAAGTCTTCAAGAAACATGAAAAATCAAAGAAACATGACTCCACTAAACAATCACAATGCTTTACAAGTAATTGGTACCAAAGAAATGGGGATCTACAATTTGCTTGGTAAATAATTCAAAATCCCTGTTTTAAGGAAAATCAGTGAACTACTAGAAAACAGGAAGACAATTCAACAAAATTGGGAAAACAATACATGAACAAAATGAAAAGCATAACAGATTATAAAAAAGAACCAAACAGAAATTCTGGAGCTGAAGAATACAATAAATAAAATAAAATACAATGGAAAGCAATTGACAGCCCACTGGATCAAGCAGAAGAAAAAAATCTATAAAGTGTAAGATAGGTCATTTGAAATGACCAGTCAGAGGAGAACAAAGAAAAAATAATGAGAGACTACAGAAAGCCTATGTGAACTATAGGATACTATTAAGAGACACAGTCAGTGTACTATTAGGAGTCATAGAAGTAGAAGAGAGAAAGAAAGGGGCAGAAAACTTATTTAAAGAAATAATGACTGAGAACTTCCCAAGTCTGAAGAGGGACTCCAACATACAAGTTCATGAAGCTCATATATCTCTAAACAATTTCTAACCAAAGTGAGCTTCTCCAATACACATTATAATAACATAGTCTAAAATTAAATACAAAGAATTTTAAATCATCATGACAAAAAATATCCTCATATACAAGGAAACGCCCATAAGGTTATCACTGGACTTTTCTGGAAACGTAGGCCAAGAGAGAGTGAGATAATATATACAAAATGCTGAAAGAAAGAAAAACCTGTCACCGTAAAAACTTAACTTGGCACAGTTGTTCTTCAGAAATGAAGGGAGAAAAAACTTTCCCAAACAAAAGCTGAGGGAATTCATCACTACTACACCTGACATAAGAAATGCTCACAGGAGTTCATAAAGCTGAAATGAAAGGATGCTAACTAGTAACATGACAATACAAAATAACTGGTAAAGGTAAGTACACAGTCAAATTCAGAATACTCTAATAATATAATATGGTGGGTTAATCACTTAACTCTAGTGTAAAGGTTAAAGGACAAAATTATTAAAAATAACTATAGCTATAATAATTAGTTAATGGATACATAATATAAAAAAAGGTAAATTGTGACATTAAAACATAAAATATTGGCAGAGGAGTAAAAGAGTACATTTTTTGTATACAACTAAAGTTGTTATCAGCTTAAAATAGATTGTTATATCCTTAAGATATTTTATGTAAGCCTCATGGTAAGCACAAAGCAAAAGCCTACAGTGGATACACAAAAGATAAAGAGAAGATAATCAAAGTATACCACTACATGAATTCAAAAAGGAAGACAGCAAGAAGTGCAAAACAGCCAGAAATCGATTAATAACCTGCCATAAGTAAGTCCTCACCTATTGATAATTATTAAAATATAAATTGATTACATTCTCTAATCAAAAAGCATAGAGTGACTGAATGGATTAAAAAAAATAAAACCCAACTATATGCTGCCTGCAAAAGATGCACTTCAACTTTGTGGACACACATAGGTTCAAGGTGAAGGGACAGAAAAAGACATCCCATGCAAATGTAAATCAAATGAGAGCATGGGTAGTTATGCTTATATCAGAAAAAAATGGAATCTATGTCAAAAACTGTGATAAGAGACAAAGAAGTTTATTCCATAATGATAAAGGGGTCAATTCATCAAAAGAATATAATAATTTTAAATATTTATGAACCCAGCATTGGAACACCTACATATATATTAAGCACATACTAACAGTGCTACAGGGAGAAACAGGTAGCAAATACAGTAATAGTAGAATAATCCAATACCCTACTTTCAGCAATAGATAGATCATCTAGACAGAAAAACAATAAGGAAACAATGGGCTAGAATTTTAGAACAAATAACCTAATAGATACATAGGTAACATTCCATACATACAGCAGCAGAATACACATTCTTCTCAAGTGCACACAGAACAGATTCTAGGTCGAGTCATATATTAGTTCATAAAATAAGTCATAAAATTTAAGAAGACTGAAATGACAAGTGACTTTTCTGGCCACAAAGATATGAAACTAGAAGTCAAAAATGGAGGAAAACTGGAAAATTTGCAAATGTGTGGAAATTAAACAACACACTCCTAAACAATTGATCAAAGAAATAAAAAATATCCTGAAACAAATGAAAATGGAAACACAAACCAAAACTTATGGGGTATAGCAAAACAATTCTAATATAAAAATTTATAGCAAAAAATGCCAACATTAAGAAAAAGAAAAATCTCAAATAAATGACCTAACTGTGTAGCTCAAGGAATTAGAAAAAGAAGAAAAAAGACTGAAGCTAGTAGAAGGAAGGAAGTAACAAACATCACAATGAGAGAGAAATGAAGTTGAGGCTAGAAAGACAGTAGTAAAGAAAAAAGAAACTAGGACCTAGTTTTTTTACAAATATAAGCAAAATTGATAAACCATTAGCTAGACTAATAAAAGGAGAGAAAAGACTCAAATATAAAAAATCAGAAATGAAAGAAGGAGCTATTACAATTGGTACCACAGAAATACAAAGATCATAAGAGACTACTAGAAAGCCTTTGGCAAACTATAACTTAGAAAAAATGAATAAATTCTGAGAAAAAAATCAACCTACCAGGACTGAATCATGAACAGAAAACCTGAATAGACCAAAAATGGGTAAGAAGATTGAAAAATGCTCCAACACCGCAATAGCCCAGAACTAGATGTTTTCCCTGTAAGTTCTACCAAACACTTAATTAATGCCAATTCTCAAACTATTTTTAAAAATTGAAGAGGAAGGAACACTCCTGAACTCATTCTTCAGCCTAGCATTACCATACCAAATTAGATGAGGATACTACAAGAAAAGAAAAGTATAGGCCAATATCCCTTTTGAATATTGATGTGAAAATTCTCAACAAAATACTAGCAAACCAAATTCAACAGCATGTTAAAAGGACCATACTGCATGATCAAGTGGAATTCATTCCTGGGATGCAAGGATGGTTCAACATATGAAAATCAATAAATGTGAAACATCACATTAATAGAATAAAAAATAAAAAATTATATCACCATCTCAATAGATGTCAAAAAACATTTGACAAAATTCAGCATCTTTCATGATAAAGCCCTCAACAAATTGGGTATGTACCTCAATATAACAAAATCTATATAATGTTAGGTCCATGGCAAACATCATGCTCAATGGTCAAAGTCTAAAAGCTTTTCTTCTAAGACATAGAACAAGACAAAGGTGGGAATGTAAACAGATTTAGCCTCTATGGAAAATAGTATAGCACTTCCTTAAAATACAGGTACACTTCATTTTATTGCACTTAACTTTATTGAGCTTTGCAGGCATTGTGTTTTCATTAACATTGAGGCAAGACCCTCCACCAGCAAAAAAAGATTATGACTTGCTGAAGGTTCAGATGATGGTTAGCATCTTTTAGCAATGAAGTAATTTTTAATTAAGGTATGTACATTTTTTTTTTAGACATAATGCTATTGCATACCTAATAGACTAGAGTATAGTGTAAACCTCACTTTTACATGCACTGAAAAACCAAAATATTTGGGCGACTTGCTGTATTGCGTTTGCTTTACTACTGTGGTCTGGAACCAAATCCACAATGTCTATGAAGTATGCCTGTATTATCATATCACATTACAATATGATCCTGCAATTCCACTTCTGGGTATATACCCAAAGTAAATGAAAACAGTATATTGAAAAGATATCTGCACTCCTGTGTTTATTGCAGCATCACTCACAATAGCCAAGATATAGAAACAATCTAAGTGTCCATCAGTGAATGAATGGATAAAGAAGATGTAGTATATGTATAAAACTGTTCAGCCAGGAAAAAGAAGGAGATCCTGCATTTGTGACAATATTGACCTTGGGGCACTATGCTAAATGAGGTAAGTCAGATAGAGAAAGACAAATGTTGTAGTATCTCACTAATATGTGGAATCTAAAAAAAACTGAACCCACAGAGACAGAAAGTAGAATAGTTATTTCCAGGGACTTGGAGGTGGGGGAATTTGGGAGGTGTTAATCTAAGGGTACAAACTTGCATTTAGAAAATAAATAAGTTCTGGAAATCCAACGCACAGTGATTATAGTTACAATATTGTATTATATACTTCAAAGTTTCTAAGAAACAAATCCTAAATGTTCTCACCATAAAATGAAATTATATTTATGTGATGTGACGGCAGTGTTAGTTAATGCTACACTGCTAATCATATTGCAATTTATAAATATATCAAACCAATACATGTGTACCTTAAACTTACACAATAAGTCAATTATATTTCAATAAAAACAATCAAATAGTTAAGAAAATAAGAAATTTGACTGAGTGGTAGTAGAAGAAAAGTAACTTTAGCAAGATAAATTTAGGAAGATTATTAAAAATAATTACTACATGATTCAAAAGATAGAGTACACTAGAAATAAGTGGTATTATTTTAACCTTCATCGAATTTTTGGATACTAATGTCTATCATAATACTAAACAATGTTACCATTATAAGATGATATATTAATTTAACACTTTTAAAATATATCTGAGCCATGAGTTTTTTCAAGAGAAAGTCCCATTTGGAATTCTTCACAACTTATGAGAAACAATTAAAAGCAGCAAATCCACTTTGCCACCTCAGATAATCCTGGGGATTAAAAACTCAAAATCACATACAATTTTCAGATACAATAAGCAATTTAAAAACTATAAAGAAAAAAAACTATTGTAGGGAAATATTTTTGTCTTTCTTTTATCTCAGATAAATGTCTCTTTAGTATGACAAATGTGCTACCTAGTGACTTGTAGGAGCTGTTAGCAGCTGTTTGGAAAATTATGGTTCTTCATTGTCATGTTAGACTAAAGGTTTTACTAGAATTTTCAGTAAAAATTTTATAATCGTTCTTTTATACTGGAAGTTATTTTATGATTTGATATTCACCAAAGTATCAATTTTATAACTGCACCTTTGGTATTGGTACAAAGTGTATGTATGTACATATATGTATGTATACTATGTACAGGTATATGTGTGTACATACAAGTACATATATGCATGTACAAAGTGTGTACATGCATATATGTATGTATTCAAAGACACCTCTACTATTATGGAAACAAAACATAGAACATTTTTTAAAGTTTTTGTGAGAAAGTTTTCTTTTAGCGACACCACAGTCTTTCTTCTGCTTTATGGCCCACAGTATCAACCAAATTCTCAGTAGGCTTGGTTACATTTCCCCTGAATTCTAACCCTTGTTGCTCTAAAATCCATGGGAATAGAGTGGTCAGTTTACTTTGGTTTGAGCCTAAATGCATGCTTTAAAGTGACTCTTTAAAGAAACCCATTAAAAATCCTCCCACTCTGAAAGTGTTCTGCCAAGACTAACTCAAAGCCACAAAAGATTTAGGATTGGTTCCAAGTTGGAACCTGTAAGAACTGTGTGGGCCTTTAACTCAGCAAAAATTCCATCTTTAACAGAAACTCAGAATATTAAATGTAAGAATACAAAGTAATTTTCCAGACCCAAGAGCAGTTGGGATAAAATTATGGAACTCTACAAGGGAATTCCCAAGTGGAAGTCCTTCTTCTGAATGAAATGAAAGGATCACAGCGATCTCTGGAGAAGAGGCAAGGTCTCGGACAGAGCAGAAATTTGACCCTGCCGTGGAGTCATTTTGTGATCTGGGCCTTGCTAGATGTTTACTCTGTGTCCTAGTAAAGTAAGCGATTGTAATGGTGATGAACAATTTGTTCATTAGCTATCTCTTCACATTAGGCAAAATTTATTACTTTATTCTTTCAGTTAGCAATAGTAATAAATAGCTCACAGTCATTAGCAGTACTTGTAGCATGTGTTAGGTAGCTGGTTTCTTATAGGTTAACTCTACTCTGAGCAGTACTCTGCTATACACTGTGAAAAATATTATATGAAAGCTTCAACAAGTATTAGATGTTACTATTATGCAAAGAGGCAATCGAGGTTTAAAAGACTTAAATAACACGGTCGAGTTGACACAACTGTTAAAGTGGCCAAGCCGAACCTATCTCCTCCAAAACCTGTGCTCTTAGCCTCTACACTACGCTGCCATTCTATAAATCTGAAACTCATTGTGAGCTCTGAAGTTTACAGGAACATTCTAATGTACAGTAATTCCTTGGTATCAAACCGTGAAAAGAACGCCTACGCTCTCAGCGGCTTTGAGGCTCTTTTCTCCCCCAACGGAGTCTCTGAGCAAATACTCACTGTGATAGGCTGAGGCTGAACCTCATTTATCAACAGACAATACACTGTACCCTCTGGCATCATGGGTTGCGGTGTCTCCACCCCTATCTTTTAATAACAATACCTACTCTTTACCGAAGACTTACTCTTTGCTAGGTATTGGGCTGAATGCAGTACATACAATTGCCCCCCCAATCCTCACTCTAATTCTGCTAAGGGACATTGTGATCCCATTGTAAAGATGAGGAAATTAGGATTCAAAGTTTTTAACATGCCCGAAGGGAGTCAATCAGTGACTCACCTGAAGTTTTTGCCCATTTATGCCTGGACCTTAAAAGGGGGAATAATACTAATAAATCTAAATATATACATAGACTTCTGTCTTATATCTAGATATGTTTATCTATACATAAATGTACATATAATATACATGAAATTAATATTATCAGCTCATCATTTAGAGAGAAGCTATTCCTAGGCGATAGTTTAGGACCCATGTTGACAGCTGACTGTACACATAGCTCTACAGTAAGTCTTTAAAAGCAAAGAAAGTAGGCCGCTGGTTTCTCTGTTTATTAAACTGTGGCTCTTACAGCACCTGTGTCAGGATGATGAGTGCTTGATAAAAATGCAGATTCTTGAGCCTCTCCTTATACTATTGAATCAGAATCTCTGGAGAGTGTGACCCAAGAAGTTGCATTTAGACAAGCACTACAAGTGATTTTATTCAAATTAGAATTTGAGATCATTGCTTAATGTAATGGACACTGGCTCTGATGTGTGACATCTCCCAGTCGGGCAGCCAACACTTGTAAATCTATTCTGTTCACCAACGGACCATCAATTCCTTTCTCATCTAAACATCAGTGGAAAGAAAAGGTATAATTTGATACAAGATTAATTTCCTCTAGGCAAGGAAACACTAGCTAGTCACCTGTGGGGACCACTTGTTTGTTAATAGCGCCTTCTGTAAATAAATGACAAGTAAAATTGCCAGATCTAAATGACTAATTAGGCAAGTTGTTAGAAGCAATGTCTTTCCCCTTTGAATCTTATAAAGGTTTCTGAAATCATTTCTAATCCACAGAGGGAAAATTACTTTTCCTTTCATGACTCACAGTATTTTATTCATATCAAAAACAGATTGTAGAGAGTTCTGTAAACCACAAATCCAACTTTATGGACTTTATTACTGAAGTTTTCCTAAAAAATATGGAAGTGATTCATTCCAAAATAGTCTCAATGGAGTTGAATTTTCCTCTCTCCTGAAGTCTTGCCTAAAAAAATGTATCTCAAGAAAACCTCTGAATATTGTAAAAAAATTAGGTTATTAATACATTTACTAAGAAAAGCTATTTTTGCCAGATAGTTAATAAAATATTAGATGCCAAAGTTTTAAAATGTACTCAAGACTTGTTTTAATCAGGTATGGTAAGGCATGTAGATACTGAAATAACCGTCACAAAGGAAGAAGCTTATACTCTCAGAACCTTAGAAATATGAAGTATGTCACTCTACACAGGGCCACAAAGGGAAGCACCATGGTTGGCCAGGAGATAGAAGACACAGGGGGAACTGTGTTAAAGAGGCTTTATGGTGGTTTCCCTGGGAAAGGCATAGCAACGCAGGATAAGCAGGCTTAGAATTGGTTAGTTTGAATAATTTCATGGACTTTGGGTGTAGGGTTTGTCTCTAGTTGTTAGACACCCGATCTTGGACTGATAGGGCAGGGGTTAGTGGCTTGCTCAGCATGCGATGGCCCAGTGAAGTGGATGGAGGGAGGTAAGGGCTCTGGATCGGTTGGTTTTGAAGAAGCACTCTGGGATGACTGCTTACTGTCTCTAGGAATTGGCTAATCCTGGGAAAGGCAGTCCCTTCATAATCAGCAAGGCCCAAGGTGTCAGAGCATCATAAAATACAGAAAATAAAAAACATGATCAACACAAGGGAAGCTCTTGTGCTGTTACTATAAAACAGGGCAAATTCTTGGATTCATACATTAGATATATTTGTAGCATATGTGGGTAGGTGGTTGCATATCATACTCTGTTCTGAGATCATGTGTTTAATGTTCTATCACTCCTGAAGGAGGGAAAGTGTATTTTTTAAAAACAAGCTTTAACTTCATAATAAACTAAGTATTATAATGATATTTTAAATTTAGAGCCAAAAAAAATGTACAGCAACATTTGGCATCTAGGTCCATCTGTTCTGAAATTCTGTATGGGGCTGAAGAGAATAATTGGTTTTCTTCCTTGGAACACCTAACACTTGAATATCATGAGTTAAGGGAAGAGACCTGAGAAAATTTGTAAATGTGAACTGCTACGCTTCAACATTTGCCACTATAGCCATTCAAGCAGGGGTTACCTAAGACTCCACTGGCTTTTCGATGAAAAGAATATTTCCTCCTACAGAGCGGATGCTATCTAAAGACGCTCTGAGCAAAGTGAAGCTGGGTAAAGGGCCCAGATGTGGAGCAGAAGTGATCAGAGTGTAGACAAAAGGGGCAGAAAGGGAGAGTCAGGGAATGCTCGGATGGCAGGCTCTTCGAGCACATTTACTCCCCTTCCCAATGTCTTCGTCTGGTGAGAAAGGTGGTTTTCCTTGTACCTTCCTGGAACATCTGTGACAGATTTTATGTGCTTAGAAATCTATACCACAAAACTTTTTAGGTGACTGAAAGGCCTCAACATGGAGGGCTGCAGTGTCACGGCATGAATTGTTTTAACAATCACACTCTAAATGAGGTTAACTACCTGGTTATTCTCCAAATTTTATGTATTAAAGAACAACAATAACAAAGCCGACTATGCCTGAGGGAAGTGTATTAATTAGCACTCCTTAGGTTACAAGTGACGGAAATCCAACGGCAAATCGCTAAATGAAAAACAAAGTCTTGGGGCTTTGCGAGCTTTGGTGGGACTGAAGGACTAGAACTATGCCTCCCCAAGTCTCTCTCAGTCCGACAGCATTTTAAAAACATGCAGACCTGATAGACAGAATCCCTGGTAAAAAATCTTATAGATATAATGTAATATAAATAAATATAATATAATTAATATAATATAATGTAATATAATATAATCCGAATCTTACTTGATCTTTACTGCACTCCTGAGTTTAGACTTTGAGTCATCTCACTGCTCAGTTTATGTTTCCCTCTGGTGCCAGACAAGCATGTCCCTGTCAGTGGTTGCTACTTTAGTCTGGATTGCAGAATAAAGATTTGGAACAGACCTTTGTTGAACTCTCTGAGATTTTGGAATGACTAATCCTGCCCTCGCATTCCCTCTCCTGTAATAGATGGAAGAGTGAGAATTGGAACCCAGGTGTGCCCATGCCTTGCCATTTCTATAGTTCTGATTGGAGAAGAAGACAGTTACATTGGTCCTAGGTGGGGAGGGGATTATTGGTTCCCGTTGCTAGAGTCAAAACTAGGGGAAGGTGTGGTTTGGTATACTCCACTGGAATTTAGAATGGAGATTTCAAATTTCTTCCAACCCAAATATTCTATTGTTCTTTGACATACCCAAAGAAACCACGGTCCATTGATGCTACTTGGGCTAGTATTATTTGTGGGGTTATATATTTAAGGCCTAACTCTTGCATTAATCTGTGGGACTAACTAGGAAACAAGCCACAGTATATAATATTCCCTATATAGAAAAAAGTTCACCAAGTTCCAAACAATAGGCAAAAAATGGTCAACTTTTGAAACAAGCTCTTGCTTTACCTTAGGGTTCAGATAAAACTTAGAACACTCAGAGGATGTTTTTAACACAATACACAGATTTTAAAAGGGTTATTGTGATTCACACTGTGCTCACAGGAGGACCACAAAAATGAGTCCGTCACAATATTTTACGGTGATACATTTGTTTACCTAGTTATTCCTAGCACTTTTTTTCTCCTCAAATCCAGATTATCTTCACAATTTATAACTTGAGGTAAAAAAGTAATTTTTCAAGTTCTTTATATAAAGATGGTATCAGTCTGCTCTGGTTCTTCTAAACCCTTCATTACTATTTAAATTTTGATGCCTATAGTAGATTAGAATTCTTATTTCCTTTTCAGAGATTTAAAGTAGCTTTCCCAAACTCACTATTTTGCCGTTTAAGCGCCTGAATTCAAGAGAGATGAGGTAATTTTAATCAGGATCAAAGTTAGTTATTGACAATCAAAAATTTAAAAACCAGCATTTCAGTGTTAAAAAATATCACACTGTAAACATGAGGATAATTATTCTTAGTAAAATGTAAATAATAATAATAGCTACCCTTTACTGACTACCTGCTCTGGGCCAGAAGTTTATTTTACATGATTCTATGTAACCTCCTCAAAGCAGCCGGGCAGCGTATATGTCATCTTCATTGTTTGGGGGAAACTGAGTCCCAGGGACACTACTCTGTCATAACTACCATATAATTTTAATGGAAAGAAAGGGTTTCTGATCCCAAGTCCCTTGGAAGTCCAAGTCCACAGCATTTCTCTATGACCGTATTGCCTTTCTCTCATTTGGCTTCTACTTTGGTTATCAAATTGATCATCTCAAGTTTCATCGGAAATTACATATTTTATTTCCAAAATAAATATTTATGCACGTAAGCCTCATCTTAACAGGAAGTGGGGAATTAAAAATCGCATAATCATCACGAAAGCTTCTGTGATCTTCCTAAGGGAAAGGGAAGTTGTGGTTTACAAGGAACACATGCGGGGACCTCCTAACCAGCAGTTTGTGGGCCGTTGGACCACAGGAGGGGAGGAAGGCACTGGGAGCAAAGCAGAGCACATAAATTTACATTTGCAATCCCCTCAAAATCAAGCATAATTGATGGGAATAATTTGGTTTCATTAAATATTCTGCAACATTCTCTTTGTGAATGCCTTTTCCAAGTATTAATATTAAAAAGTCAGAAGGTACACAACCTCACAACCACTAGATGTCACTGTTGCTCATGAAATAGAACTGCCCAGTGTCAGGCGAATTCAAGTTTTTGTGGACAGTCTGTTGAATACTTCCTGTCCTCTTCCTGAAGTTTACTCTTCACCTAAGAGCTGTGAGAGATGTAAAAGAGATCAAACACATGGGTCTTAGCAAGGAACCCGTGTTTTTCTTGCAAGAGACAAGACAAACCTATGTGAGTAGTTACAGAATATTGCAAGAATTCATTTGTGATTAGTTGCAAACATGAAGGGTAGAGGTTAACAGGAGCTATAAAATCTGAGGGAAAGAAATAATTGTAAATTGGAGTTGCTGTGGAAGTTTCCCTCTGATGTAGGGCTTGGGTGATGTTCTAATGGATGAGTAAGAAATGGCCAAGGTAGGAACAGAGCAAAGTCATTCCGAGGAGGAATGACATGAAACAAGCACGGGCGTGGACATAAAAACACAGTCCACGTGAAATGGAAGATTTCTTTAGGGAAGAGTGGGGATTGGTTGTTGAGGAGACAGGTTTTATTGGACCAGAAATAACATTGAGGAGTGTTTGAATTTGCCCTCCTTCCTGAATTTGCCTCTAAAATTTTGAACTGGGGAGCGATGTGACAAAACTTTCATTGCAGGAAGATTAACTGGGTATTGGGGTCAGGTATCAGTCACCAATTACAACTTATTTTGCTCCCCTGTAAACCGTTATTTGGGTTTTCTTCCCTGTGTAACTGCTTTATCCCGCTGTTTTTGAGAAACTGGTCTATTTGTCACGTGCCCTGTTCCCCTCCTACCAAATCTTGATCTGGAAATAGCGCTATCCACCCCTTCCCCAACGTAAAGGGGCACCTGTTTGTCTTCATGCGGAGCAGGGGCTTCAGCTTCTGCTCTGGTCTTGTCCCCAGAGACTCGCCTTCCTCTGGCTGACCAATTTTATAAGACCCTGAATTTGCACTCAGAGAGGTTCAGCGAGTCGATTCCCCTTAAAAAAAAAAAAATTCATCTCAGTGAGAGCTCGTTTCCAAGCAAAGTTTTCTCTAATCCAGTTGTCAATGATGCTGGTGGGCGAATGTTTCAAGTGTTTTATGCTTTGCTCAAAGTCTTCCCAATAAAGTTCTGAGGGCATTAAAGAAAAAAAGTTCCTACCCTCAGCCCCTTTTTAGGTGCTCTGACGTGAGGGCAGGACGGCTGGCAGGGCCTGGGGAAGGCGGCACTTCTTGAGCCGCCTTCAGAAACCCATCAGTTGGTTCGGCTGCATCTTGTCGGTTTCCGGGCGGCCCTCGGCCCCGGGCTCTTCACAAGCCCCTCAGCTTCTGGCATCCTGTAGTCAGGCAGATAGGGTGCAAAGGAGCATCCTGTAGTCAGGCAGATAGGGTGCAAAGGAGCTGCCAAGGCGCAGGGAGATGGAAAAGCCAAGCCAAGACGAGGACTCGAACGTTCCAGGGCACAGCCCAGGGTCCTCGCGGGAGCCGCGGGAGTTCTGGGTCATTCTCACACAGGTGTTTCACCTCCAGATCCGGGTCCTCCTGAAGCGTGTGGGCGTTTCCGGCCTCGAGGGCATTTCCGGCGGCGGCTGTCTTCCCACCAGGTGGTCGGGGCGGTGGCGGCTGTGGGGACCCGGTTCGTACACGGCCGCGTGCAGGATGGAAGCACCCGGTAAGGAGAACGTGCACAGTGTTTTCCCTCCATGACTGGGAATCCGCAGAGGTGGAGGGCTGACTTGAACTCTGCGGACTGCTCACCTCGTGGGGCCTTTGGAGCCCCTCACCCTCGCATCCACAAGGGTCAAGTTCTTGCTAAACGAAGGGGACGAGGGCTGTGGCGCCCAGCACCAGGCGGTTATGGCAGACAAGTGTAGGGGCAACACAAAAACCCCGGCGCTACTCTCACTCGGCGTTCGTTCTCTGGTTGAATATTACATGGTTCTGCATGGAATGAACTTAAAAAAATCAGAGGCTTAAAATTTGTTAGTGACTTCTCGTTGTTCTCAGGACAAGGGCTCTCCGGACTCCTCTAGTCCCACACTTCCAGGATTCCTTGGTGCTGGCTGTCTGTCCTTTTACTTCTTTGAGTTCATCATGCTCAGTCCTGCGAGGTCCCCTGATCATTTTGTTCTCTCTGCCTGGAACTCTCTTCCGTCCTTTTCCCTTCTCATCTCTGACTCCAAGTCCACTCATTCTTCATCTTTAGCTCATCTGTCCCTTCCTCAGGGAAGCCTTCCCCAGATATGCCAGCTTCCTTATCATATGCTTTCATAGAATCATGAATCTATGATTCATGCGTCATCGCATTTATCCCTTCTCAATTAGATCCCGTATTTACGTGACTATTTGATTCACCTCTCTCCTTCCTACTAGAATGTAAATTTCTTGGTAACAGGGTCCCTGTCTGCGTTTGCTCACCATTCTTTCTAATTTCGTCACTGTGAGAGGCAGGAAGAGTCACTACTTCTTTACTCTGTGTTTCTGATGATCCGATGGAGAGAGGTGGTGAGGTGGTGAAGAAACTGAAAGTTCAGAGTTAAATTCCTCTAGATAAGAGGATTCCAGTCCTTTTAGCTTCATTCCAAGTTGCCTGAGAAAAAGCAACTTTACATGTCATGAACGACATTGCAGTCCTGAGCCACTTGCAGTCTGGGCCCTCTAGGACATAGAAACATTAACAACTTACACTCTGTTAACAATTAAATGGCATGGGGCTATGGTTGTTGTACACAGTCAGTGAAATGAAGCTAAAAGTGTTCAAGCCATTCAGAGATTATTTCCACAAACAAGAAGACCTTTCCTAAAATGACTGTAAAATTATTAGAGATTCCTGGTCAAGATTTATAGATTACTGCCTAGAGAAATAGAGGCATCTACGGCAACCTGGGACAAATAGCTAGAAATGGTCTTTTAATGGCAAAAATCAAATTTAAGCCTTTGAACACAAATTTTTAGCTAAGTCTTGGTGGCAGTTACGAATGTGTTGTTTGCCACATGGCCAAGATATCACAAATATTTTGTACAGCAATGACTGGATTTTCTGTGCCCAGTCTGAATGGGTAAATCATGTTGGTATCTTGTGAATGACAAATTCTTTTTCGGCTTTAGCTGGTAACCCCCTCCGAGTAAACAGTGAGTCAATCAGTGATATCATGGCGCTAATCCTGTGATTAGATGAGGAGGGACAGCATTGTTATGGAAGATGGCCTACAGCATTTTATTAAATATTTTTTGTTATTCTATTACAGTTGTTCCAATTTTTCCCCCTTTGCCCTCCTCCACTCAGTCCACTCCCCACTCCCACAGTCATTCCCCACCCTGTTGTCCATGTCCATGTCCATGGGTCATTCATACATGTTCCTTAACTAGTCCCTTCCCCTTCTTTCTACCCTATCCCTCCTTACAGCATTTTATATATATATATTTTTTATGTTTAGTATTGTGTCAGCTTGTATATTTAAAAAATGCTCACACATATTTTCAGTTCCCCATGCTCTTCTAAAACCTTGCCATACTCCCTCTACGGTTGAGGTGTTTTCTCCTCTCTTTGGAATTGAGTGGAATTTTGTAGTTGTCTTGACAAAGAGAATGTGATAGAAGTGACGCTGCATGACTTACATGGCTAGGTCAAAAAATATGATATGGCTTTCACCTGGTCTCCTCTTTCCCAGGATGCCATGTTGTAAGGAAGCTCCATGTTGTGAGGAAGCCCAAACCACAGGACAGGCTAGGGGTTGGCTTATCAGCCCACAGAGCCAGCTCAGATCTCAACCTTCTGCCATTGTCAACTCGCTCATGGGTGAGTCTTTGGTTGATTCTAGCTCCAGACTTTGAGCTCTCCCAGAAGTTGATGGGCAGAGCCGACACGTGGTGTTCCCACAAAGCTCTGTCCGAACTGCTGATTCAGAAGCAAAATAACTGCTGCTATAAGATATTAAGTTTTTGGGTGGCTTGTTACACGACGGTAGATGGAGAAGTAGTCCTAAACAGGGGGCAAGCCATTTATGACCATTCAAACCATATTTCAGCTTGCCTTGTCTGTGCTTTTGTTGATTCTCTGTCTTGGGCCTGAAATACCCTATCCCATTCCTTTCACTTGTCTAATTTTCCTGCTTATTCTTCATGAATCAACTCAGGTGTGAGTCTCTTTAGCACGTCTTTCATAATCTTTTGTTAAATGCCCCTATGATTTATATAAACTTCAATACCAGTCCTAGCCACTTGGGCCATCAGGATCCATTTAAGTGTATGGTGTCGACACCACTTGGTGCGTTCATCTTGATATATTATTTGTCTTTGTACTATTCATTTTTGTACACTCAGGAACTACCATAGTACCTGGCTCTACGATGTACTTACTACCTGTGTGGATTTAGCCAAGTTAATAAATGTATCCAAGACTCTCTTTCCTTATCTGTGAAGTAAGATAAAAGGTCCAAATCATAGCGTCTTGTGAGCGTTAAAAGATAAAATAATCTAAGGTGCTGGCACATAGTAAATGTTATGTAAATGTAGCTATTACAGTTATCAGAGTAACCTCAGAATAGCAGGGAACGCCCAGAATTCCGGAAAGCATACCCAACAAATAATATTTTGAGGTACACTAGTCAAAGCTCCTGATCCCACTTTCCTGCCTCCACTGGGCGGCATGGAGCCAGTGACCTTTTCCTCACAAGATAATTTCTTTATACACTATCCACAAGGGGAGGGAACATATAGCTTAGGAAGGGGATTGATGAGTAGGTTTTGAAACTCATAGCAGAAGCAAAATTTTAAGAATTTTTGAATTCCTGAAAGCCAAGTGCTTGAGATAGATAAAGTGCTTTAAAGTTCAAAAGCTGGGCTTTGGATATCAGAATCCAAAGCCCTGAAGATAATAAGGCATAGAGATTATGTCCAAATCATTAGAATGTATGATGTTGTAAGAATTAATGAGAGAGACCCAGATCCTGCCCTGAATTCTCTCGCTTCTGCTCCTAAGTTGAAGCCAACTGGTGCATGATATCCCAGGGTTCCTAGGTATAGCCAGGGGAGACTGGAAACCTTTTAGAAGCCCCATGGTTATTATGGGGCTGGAATAGCAGACCAGCCATGGCATAGTGAAGAGCCTGAGCTAAGAGCTCTGAGACCTCCTCACAGAGTCCCTTGTACCCCAGAGGTGAGAGAAAGGATCCAACAGGGGTGCAAATTATTGAGAGAGAGTGGACTTGAAGGAACCTGGGGCAAGAAAGGAAGGTATGGAGTGTGTGTGTGTCCGTGTACAGTGGCTAGAGGCCAGTATAATCAGCACCTGCCAGCCCATGACAATAAGCACCTTTTGAAGAAATTTACAGCTCATTAGACACCAGACATTGTAATAAATACATTTTGAGATGGGGTATGATTGGTATAAATTCCCAGGTGTGGGTAAGTAATTTGAATACAACTGATTTAGCCAAAGATTCTTTTTTTTTTTCCCTTCATTACTACTTTACTCTCCGTTTAGAATATAAGGGGTCTTTTGGTCTTCACGTGAACGGATAGTATGACAATATCCAGAATATTCTAGCAGCCCCCTCAGTGCAAGCTGAATTAGTGGATTTAGGGCAATCTGCTGACCATTTCCTGTTGACTGCCCTTCCAACAGCATGAAGCTCTTCAATGTGGTTTCCCAGTTGTATCAGCCAGCTCCTTCCCAAGAAACCAATGCACAGTCTTTTGTGGAGGCCAGCGGAAATATCCCTCTCCTGGAGACTGCTGCTTCCTTAGGACTTACTTGTGGCTCTCAGCAACATTGACTATCTTATCACTGTGACTTGGAAAAGCACATGCTGTTCTCAACAATCTTGGCAACAGACTTTATGAGAAAATTTTGTGGAAGTTGTGTTTTCCAGTTATAGCTAAACCACCAGGGTCAAATTCTATTTAGCACTCAAGATCCACTGATGGATATAGTTACAAAGCCTGCAATATCCAGAGATAAAGTACTCTAGACTCCAAATCTTGTACAATTTAGAAGTACAGTAGGGGAAGCAATATAGTATTCATTAGATTGTCTAGGTTCTTGTCCTAGCTCCAACAGTTACTAGCTCTAAGGCTCAGAATGATATTTTACTTCTCCATTTTTCAGTTTTCTTTTCTGTAGACTAGACAAAGAACACTTTTCTTGTGAGATTTGGGGATTAAAGAAGAAATGCATACAAAGCACAGTGCCCAGCATTTTGAGTTCTCAAGGAATGTTAGCTACTATTGTCATGTTTATTATTATTCTTAGCATTGATGGTGGCAGAAAATACAGACATTTCCTGGTGCTCCATCTTCCTTGTAACCTGAGCCCTGATTTTGTGTATTTATCTGGGAACCATGTGCTGACAATCTTGATTGAAAAAGGGCTCACTAAATGGTTCCTCGCTATCTCTGAACAACAGTGGGGTGGTGCTTCCCGACCTGCTCGAATGTAGGCATGGCCCTGGGGTTAATGAAATAAGAGTAATGATGCTTGTCACCTAAACCAATGACATTCCAGATGGTGCAACTCCCAAGAGAGGATAGTGGGTCCAGAAACCCCTGCCAAAGTGTGATGGACATGTAGCATGAATGAAAAATACGCTTTTCAGCTTTAAACCTGACACAACTGAAATGATTGAAGTGTGGTTGTCATCTGTTACTGCAGCTCTTCCTAGCTCATCCCAGCTGGCATAGAAGAGCAGAGTCCATAAAACCTATTTAACTCTTTGATAACTATTTTATACAGTTTACTTTTGCCATTTAAAAATTTGTTCATTTTCATTTCATTGTTCAGAAATTATTTTGCTACAGTGAAGTGTTTTTATGCAAATTCTCAGAAATTATTAATTCATAATTGTTTTGTAAATCATATTACATGGCACTCGTTCTAACTTTTGGGTCATGAGTTTTCTTTTGTGGTTATTATTTTGAATAAGCTCAATTTACTTGTGTCAAAATTTGGAGATATAAATTCCAGTAGAAAGGTGTGAATCTTCTGTAATTTTCTAATAAAAAATAAAGGTTTATTAGAGGCTAGCAGTGCATGGAACAAATTCAAGGACTAGATTGATGGGTTTCAAACCTGCCTTTGTCACTGTCTGCTGTGTCAATGGGGATAAGTTTTCTAACTATCTCTGTGTTTCACTGCTCTCATCTATAAAAGGGATAATATTAGTATCTAACTCATGGATAGTTTTATAATATCTCATGATAATTTTATGGTTAATCTTATAGGGTGGGTTAATAAATGACCTTTTTTAAAGTTCTTTAAATAGTGTCTGGAACTATAAAAACCGAATATTATGTGCAGGCTTAACTACTGTAAACTTTATTTTTTGTTATTTGTACAAAGTATAATTATTACTTACTTTGCTCTTGTAGCTGTTGTATAAAGTCCGTTACCCTGGCTGGGTGGCTCAGTTGGTTGGAATGTTGTTCTGTAAATCAAAAGTTTGTGTGTTTGATCCCCGGTTGGGTGCATGTGGGAGGCAACAAATCAATGTTTCTCTCTCACATCGATGTTTCTCTTTCTCTCCCTGCCTCTCTCTAAAATCAATAAAAATATCCTGGGGTGAAGATTTTAAAAAAATATGAATTCTGTCAACAAGACATGTTTTAATCAGTTTTTAATTTATAAAAATTTCCCCATGAATAGAATATTTAAATGGATTATTTCTACTAGGAATATTTATTATAAATTATTTTAAATGTTGTATTTAAATTTTAGCTATCCCATGAAAAAACTGAATAATTCCCCACAAATGTTTTAGGATTACTTTATGTCTAGGATTGGGTTATTGTATTACAAGTGTAATTTTCTGTATATTTTAAATCACTTTGTAGGCTGGGTCCTTAGGAAGCAAAAAGCGAGCAGCAGAGTCAAAATGTCAGGTTAAATAGCACTGGGGCCGAAAGTCAGGCTAGAAAGAGTGGAATCAAAATTTCCTCCTTTTTTCATGTGTGTGTGCATCTTCTGCATGCTCGTCAATCATTAGTCCATTGTCCAGCCGACAGTAATTGAGTGCCTGTTACGTGCCATCCACAGTTCTAGGCACTGGAGATACAAGAGCAAACAAAAGGCAAAGCCCTCACCTCATGGAGGGAACAGACAAAAGCAAACAGTGTATGTGTGGGTGGTACCTTGCAGGTGGAGAAAAGTAAGGCGGAATTGAGAAGACGGGCACTGCCCGGTTAAGAAATAGGGAAGGCAAAGGAGCGAGTCAAACACGGACACGGAAGAAGAGGGCTCGGGGTGGGGGGACAGCTGGAAGACCCTGTGGTGGGGGACTACTTGTCTATCCAAAGTAGGCCAGAGATACGTAGGACCTATTAAGGCATTGTGGGGACTTGAACTTTCAGTCTGTGTGAGGTGGGAAGACAACGAATGTTTGGCAGGGGGATGCCACTGTTCGAGTGAATGGGCTCTAGAGCTAAACTGCCTGGGGTGAGCCTTGGCTCCCTGGCCTGTTGGCTGGGTGACTTCCGGCAGGTTATTTTTTCTCTGTGTCTCTGTTTTTTAACCTGTAAACTGCTATAATAATTTGTAAAGTGCTTTGAATAATTTCTGGCACATACTAAGTGCTTTGGAAATCATTACTACGTGAATGAAGGTATTTTGAAAAGTATCACTCTTACTGCGATGTGGATAATTTATCATGTCCACGACTATTACATGGAAAGTACTCTGTGACTAATATTCAGCTCCAGTGTTTTTTGAATACGGATTGTGGTCTGATTCATGAAGTATCAAAGACATAATTAAGAAGGCAAGAAGTATTGTGGAAAGAACTTGGAACTGAAAGACCTAAACTTCCGATATTTCTATTTCATTGAGGTTCTGACTCATCTAAAGCTATGTAGTTGGGTTATGTTTGGGTTCTGTGATTTTTCATATTTGGAATTTAATTTAGATAATGTAAGACACTTTTTAGGTAAATGATTTGAAAGGAAGAAAAGTTCAGTATCTTTGTTTGTTCCTTTCTTGGGGGAATATTGTGGCAGTGGTCATGGGGATATGGGGTGCCACAGTAACACCCAGATGAATATGGGAAATCTGGGAAGATGTTTGAGCTAGTAGTCTGTTTTCCTAAGCAGGACTTCTAGGGCACCCTATCCGGGGGTGTCCAACCCGTGGAACCAAGGGCCGCATGCAGCCCAGGATGGCTATGAATGAGACCCAACACAAAATCGTAAATTTACCTCAAACATTATGAGATCTTTTTGTGGTTATGTGTCACAATGTATTTAATGTGTGGCCCAAGACAACTTTTCTTCCAGTGTGGCCTGCGGACGCTAAAAGGTTGGACACCATTTATCCCAGAGTTAGACATCCTGATTCAGAGCCTAAATGCAGCCGTGCCAGAGGGAGATTCCTAGGTAGATGAGCTTGATCGAGGTAAAGACTCATTGTCCTTCACGTCCTACACTGGCACACAAGAGGTTCAGAGGGCTTGATGGCGTGAGGCAATCCTCACGAGTCCTGTGTGTGCATGTTTGTAACTTGCATAACTTGAGGCTGTAAGGAATTCAATATTTTTACCTGGAAATGTTAATGTTTTCCTCTCTTTATTTGTAACTGGAGATCAAGATTCCTAATAGGAGGATGCTTTATTTGTTTTCTGGACTTTTCAGGGAAGTAGAAGGTATTACATGACAGCATCTCCACATTGGTATAGTGAAATTTGATATACCAATCTATTTGAAATTTAATATTCTCATCACCTCATCTGAATATTGTATGACTATTACTGATACTCAGTTCTCTAGCTGATATTCCCATTGAACTAAAGTGACTTTTTTTTTTTAAATACAGAAAGCTGTGTTTAAGGATGTTATTCATGTAGTAGGGAGCTTAAATGAAATATTTAATCAGCACTAAAGAGTGTTTAATGTAGATCCGTTTTGTAAGATAAAATCAAGGGAGAAATAACTTGGGACTTTATAAGCAGCATTTGGGTATAAAATTTATGAATTTGTATTTTTAAAATATAATAGTTGGACACATTGAATCTATACAAACAAAGATGTTCTTTTTAGTATACAGAACTAGTTTCTCAGATATTATTTAAATTTGAACAATCTCATTTTTTTAACCTTTTAGAAACAGTTCTAAATTATTATGCTACATTTTTCTATTTTACAGATTAAAAGACACTCCAGGCCTCATTTAATTGAAAAGGGACTATATTTAGCCCTGGCTGGGTGCCTCGGTTGGTTGGAGCATTGTCCCGTAAACCAAAACATTGTGAGTTTGATTCCTGGTCAGGCATGTAGAGGAGACAACTAATCAGTGTTTCTCTCTTTTCCCTTTCCTCTCTCTTTAAAATCAATAAAAATATCCTCAGGTGAGGATTAAAAAAATATAAAAAAAAGAAAAGGGAATATTTTTAGTACATAGCTTTTCATAAATTATAGAAAACTGTGAATTGGGTTGTTACCTTCAATTCCATGAATTTCTTTTAAGAGACACTAAACCACCAAATAAACACACATCAGTATGCACTTAAACACATCAATTAGGCCCTTGATTTAAAAACAACACCTGAGCTTCATTATTTCAAGAATATAGTGTGTGTATAAATTTAGTTAAAGCAGCTCACCCAGTTGGTCTTCCATATTAATTACTGATGTCACTGACAACTGAGAAAGTTAGTCACTGCGTACAAGAATATAATTTTCTTAAGAGTTTAAGTCAGGAAAAGTTCAGAAGAGAAAATTAATGACTGTTGAATATATTACAGACAAGACTATAAAATAAACCTGGAAAAAAAGAAAACTTCTGGTTCCCAGGGACAAAATTACATTGCATTTTCATTTAGAATATTAAAAAAACTTTTGAAATATTTGTAGATTTCTTTTAAATTTTACTTAAAAATACTTAGGGACTTCCCAATTCAGAGTAAGCCTGGAGGCCAGTATATTAAAACCTTTTGAGGAAACGTTGTCTTTTCAGATTTCCCCAAGGATGTTGTGAAATCTCCTGGGAACAAACTCGCAGAATTACAGAGATGTTCTTCCAGACTTCATTTGTCCCTGACAGCCTACTTTTTGATGTTTTTCCTGCTACTGTGTGAAATGTAGAACAGCTAACCAACCAATCAACCACACAATCAAAAAAGGCTGGATCTGTAGAAATGTATAATTTGTGAAATTGCCTATAGTGAACCCCTTTAAAAATACCAGTTGAGGCATAATTATATTCTCTTATTCTCCCTGGTCGATAGCATATGACCTCAACCGTTTGTCTGTAGCTCTTACTTTCTTCAGCAAAAATCACATGTACAACTAACTAGGAAATTAAACTGTGTGTGATTGTTTATGGACTCAGTTCTGCTTTCCCTAAATTCATGTGTTGAAGTCCTAAACCCCATCACTTAAAATTATGACTGTATTATTTGGAGGCAGGGCTTTTGAAGAGGTAGCTATGGTTTAAATAATGCCATTAGGGTGAACCCTAATTCAATTTGACTGGTGTCCTTATAAGAAGAGGAGATTAGGACATACAGAAAGACAACAGGGATTTATGTGCACAGAAATAGTCCATCTGCAAGCCAAGGAGAGAGACTGCAGGTGAAACAAACCTGCTGATGCCTTGAAGTAGGCCTTTCAGCCTCCAGAATTATGAGAAAAGTGCCAGTCCGTGGTATTTTGTTATGGACATCCTAGCAAATTAATACAGTGAAAATGAGATAAGTACTAAATCTTTGAGTAAAAAGCATCGAGTCATTTAAAACTCTTATAAAGGTACACATTCCAACATTTCAACTGCAGTCTTCTGTATATACTGGTACTTAACGTAACAGTTGAGCTTTCCTATCATGTTACTCTCATTTAACACTTATAACTGTGGACACTTGCTCATCTGACCGCATCCTTTGTTCCTCCTGGACTGCTTGCTCTTCCTTTCATCAACCTCAAGTGTATGTTGCAGGAAAATATATGGGGAAAAAAAAAACCCACTGGATGAGAATCTTCTTTCTATTTAAAAAAAATTGTGGTACGAAAGGCATCATAAAATTTATCGATTTTATCGATAAACCGTTTTTAAACATGTAGGTCAGTAGTGTTGAGTCTATATCCACATTGTTGTGCAGTGGTCTGCAGATGTTTTATGTATGACCTTCATTATATTGAGGTTGTTTCCTTCTATTTTAGTTTTTTGAGGGTTTTTATTTTTTTATCATGAATGGGTGCTGAATTTTGTCAATTGCTTTTTCTGCATTGATTGAGATCAAGTGGTTTTTGTACTTTATTAATGTGGTTTATTACATTGATTATTTTTGTATGTTGAATTTTCTTTGCATTGCAGGAATACATCCACTTGATCATGATGTATGATACTTTTAATGCATTGTTGAGTTTGGTTTGCTAGTATTTTGTTGATGATTTATGCATCAGTATTAATCAGAGATGACAGTTTTTTGTTGTTTATTTTCGTAGTTTGTTTTCTGCCTTTTGTATCAGGGTGATACTGACCTCATAAAATGAGTTTGAAAGTGTTCCCTCATTCTTTTTTTTTGAAGAGTTGAAGAAAGATTCATATTCTTTAAATGTTTGGTAGTTTTCATCAATGAAGGAGTCTGATCATGGGTTTTATTGTTGTTGTTGTAGGGTGGTTTTTGACTCCTGATTGATTCTCCTTACTAGTTATAGACCTGTTAATATTTCTATTCATAATTTAGTCTTGGTAGGTTGTATGTTTCTAGAAACTTATTTATTTCATCTAGGTTGTCCAATTTGTTGGTGTATAATTGTTCATAATAGTCCCTTATCATCTTTTTTTATTTCTTTGGCATTAGTTATAACGTCCCCTTTTCCATTTTGGTTTTAGTTCAGTCTTCTCTCTTTTTTCCTTATGTAATTTGGCTAAGTGTTTATTAATTCAATTTATCTTTGAAAAAAATCTACTTTACAGTAGTTGTGAGAACGTGTTACTTAAACTCTTGGAGTTTTCATCTGTTCATCTGTAGAATGGGCATATCTTACTATGCCAGGGTGCTACCCCCACTGCATTATTTTACTCAGTTCTTTACTATCACATTGTTGGTGCTTAGTAAGTAGTATTATAGTTGGCATTATTTTTAATTGTTTAAGTAAGAGAGGACTTCCTCTCCCTCAGTAGATCGTGAATCTCTTTCTCATTACTGTTCAAAAGAATCATGAACTCTAAGCTTCACACATATCATTAGCATTCACTTCTTAAGAATTTTGAATCTTGATGCTCAGTCGTCTTATAATTCTAACACAGTTGTCCTTTTGGTTGTGTGGTCCTTCTGTGCACAAGTTTAACTCAGCAAGGATAGATTACTACCAGAAACCTTTCATTACTCGTTTCCTAATACATGACCATGGGTTAATTCCTTACTAGTAGAATTTTTTTCTGAGGTAAGTATGTTTCCAACTGTATTTTCTGTTAAGCAGAGTAATTGCATGGTTATTCCATGTACTGTGGGACATTGTTTTTATGTAACTGTTCTGTAAATTTAAAGAACTTGAATAAAATGATAGCTTATTAATTCCCTATGTATCCATTTTTAATAGGTTTGGTTTCAGTTTTTAGGATGGAAGTGAATATAGCTGTTTTTTTCTTTCTAGACTGCTTCTCATGTGTATTGGTTGGGAAAGCTCGTGTTTGATTTACAGTGTGATTAAATAGCTGACTTTTAATTTTGACCTGATTAAGCTGTATGAAAACAATTATAGGCACGGATGATTCATATTTGAATTTTTCTTATTAAATCCCAACTCCAAAGTTGTATTTGGCTTTGTGAACAAAGGGAAAATTCTCTGATTTCTCTAGTGGAAAACTGTATACAGTGAGTTGTATTGGCATTGTTTTTAACCATTGATTGCCTTAAAAATCATGGAGGGCAAAGCATTTACCCTTGGAGGATGAAGCATTATGCACTTTCTTACAGTTATAAAAAGGAATTACAAAATATTAGTGAATTCAGCAATTCATATCCTAAAACTGATTATCTAGTCTAGTATAATATTACAGATGTTTGATTGAGAATTAAATTGGCTTAAATTTGATTTGAATTTCAGTTTTTGCCATGTCAAAAAACAGTCCCCAAACTTGAGAGGCTTACAACAATAAACAGTTTCTTGCTCATATTACGTGAGGGATGTGGTTTGGCTGTAGCTTTGTTGGTATCAGCTGGGCTTCATGTGTCTTCTAATTCCTGGGCTTTGGCTGGTGAACAACCATTTTCTGGGGCATAAACTGCTCATGGTGGCTAGAGGTCAAGGGGAACACAAGTTAACCACACAAGTATGTTGGACCCTCACATCCTATTGATAAAAGCAGGTTACGTGGCTCAGCCTCAAATCAATGGGGCGGAGAAGTGAACTCTGCCCCTAGGAAAGCACAGAAAGGGTGGGAGGGAGTGACATGAATAGTAAATTCAATCTACTGCAAGAACCGGTCTTGGAAATACTGTGGACTCTTTTTGGGGGCAATTCCGTAATAAGCTCAACATGTCAATTCAGACTAGAAATAAATTATTTCTTAGTCAGAAAGTTTTAGAAATAAAAGTGGTTTTGGGGCTTTAAAATCAATAGATTCCTTTATTTAAAGTGATATTATATTTTGAGACCCAGAAGTAACAATGTTGAAGTGGGGGTGGGACCTTATGTCCTACCTGGGGACTGCTTCCTCTTCCCTTCCTTGCTTTCTCACTACAGTTCTTCTGATAAAAAAGAGATGATTTTGCAGAACATAATTTGAAAATCACCAGTGCAGCATTTCCCAGTGCAGGCTCCACAAGTGTTTAGAGGTAATAGGCTACCAAGAAAATGTAAGTTTTGTGTGGGTCGAACAGTGTTAAGCAGAACTACGGGAGCCATTCCTGTGTTAATGTCCTTTGTGAATCTCCAGCAGGGTGTGTATGTAGGTCTCAGGATCGCCCCAGCTTCTTGTGAAGCAGTTCGGTGCTTTGGCCCACATCTTAGGAATGCCTGTGTTAGACAACTGCTCATTTATTTAAAACATTACTTCTGGGGCTGAAACTCAAGATGGAATAATTGACTGAGTCTTTCTCATCTAGTTAGTTGTAGAAATCACATTAAAATTCAGGTCTCCTCATTCTCTCCCCAGGAGTCTTTGGTCATCTTGCTGATTTTGCTCCTACGACCAGGACATATTTTTGCAGTGATGTAGTGGTTCATGGGGTCTTTTAACCTTTAGAACAATAGGCTTGGAGAATGCCTCTGTGAGGGTCCAATAAGAAAGAACTTGAATGACCATGAGTAACTGGTTTCACAAAGTGAATGAAGGATTGTATGATCTGATCTGAAGCAACTGTTGGAATGAACCGCAACATTAACAAGTGCTCAGGGAATTTTTTTCCTAATGAATTTAAGGCTTTATTCATGAAGAAAATAATGGATATTGAACACTGTAATTTTCCATAGTACACAAACTCTGCTTTTTTTTTTCTTTTTTGTTCACAAATAAACAACTTCTGTGAGTGTGTATAATTTATGTACTAGGTTATTGCTTTAAAAGTTCTCTATGAGTTATGATACACTACTTAGGAGATAAAGTTGGCCCCAGTTCTTATCAAGAGATTCATAGCTATTCACATTCAGAGGGAGTAATCCATCAATCTTAGGTATCTAAGGAAAATTCATGATATCAAGTGGTAGTGGAGGTAGAATGGAGCAGAGCCTTAATTCTTATGTAATTACCTATAATTTGAAAATCCAAAATTTCAAGTGAGTTAAGATCTAAAAAATGCATTAGTAAGTGGGAAATATCTAAAAGAATTCGGATGAACACTTGGAAAAAATTGTTTCATGCCTCAAAATATCCATAAAATATAAAAAGTAGAGAAAAGAACAGTAAAACGAGTCACAACAAAGAGAAATACTTTTTAATTTAACAGATTGTTTCATAAATATTAACTACAACCTCAGATTTTCCTTTTATTGTTCTTATAGAGTAAGCATCCTATTTTTTACTTGATAGCTGAAAGAGGCAATATTTCAGTGTTTATAATTTTTATTAAGTGTTTGTAATTTTATGAGCATTTGCCTTAGGTGTCAGAGATTTAAATTGAAAAAGAGAAAATATAAAACTTTTTAGTGTATGTAAATGAAGAACGTATGTGAAGATAAAACTATGATTAGGATACAGATTAAAGGATGGCATTGATTTTTGAAAATCTGTAGTTAAAGTAAAAATTTGTTTCAGGTAAAAACAGTGATCTCAGATTCAGCTTTCGTGCCCCTCTTGATTATTCCATCATAATTTAAAATAAGTAACGTGGATGGAGATGCTATACTAACTAATTTCCAATTATGTAAAAGCTGCTTAAGCTTTTCTTTTAAGATTTTGTTCTAATATGCCCCATAAAAGGTCTCTAATTTTCCTGGACTTGATTTTTTTCCCTTTCCAACTAAAACCAAAACAAAACAAAATGAAAAAACCCTTAACAAGCCACTTTTAATCGATACATACAAATACAAAAGTTTGTACAAATCGTAAGTGTAAATTTGGTGAAATTTTCACAAATTGAACATATCATATAAACTGCACCCCCATGGAATCCTTCATATTCCCTTCTATATGCTCACAAAATTTTGTATATACAAGCAAAATTTGTAGGCCCATTAACCTCTAGTTGTGTCACCTTAGAGTTTAGAATTTTCACCTTTTTTGGAATTGACATTTTAAATTTGATTGTACATTATATCCCAGCGAGTTTGTCTGCTTATTCTGTAAATACTTGAACTTACTTTGATATTTTCCCCAGAGCTAGGTGCATCTATTAGTGCTCAGAATTCTTCTATCAACATGGAAGCCTTTGATCTTGAACCTAGGTACCTATTGGGTTGTCTAAAAAGTTCTTTTTTTCCCCGTAAGATGGCTCTAGTAGTGGTTAGTTGTCTTTAACTTCATTTGAAACAGTTTTGTTAGACTGTATTGTAACAGCTGTCATATCAGAGTATGTTTAAAAAATCAAAATTGGTGAATTTTTATGTAGCCATTTTAATATTGAAGATAGAAGAAAATACAAAACATTTTTGTCATATTATACTTTATTATTTCAAGAAAGGTAAAAACACAACAGAAACACAAAACGAGATTTGTGCAGTGTATGGAGAAGGTGCTATGACTGATCGAATGGGTCAGAAGTGATTTGTGAAGTTTCATGCTAGAGATTTTGCACTGGATGATGCCCCATCGTTGGACAGACCATTTGAAGCTGATAGCAATTAAATTGAGACATTACTTGAGAACAACCAATGTTATACCATGCAGGAGCTAACTGACATACACAAAATACCCAAATCAATAAAGCAATCAGTGAAAATAAAAACACCTCTTTTATTTTATGGAAGAAACCATATGGATTTTTTGGCCAACCCAGTATTTGATTTTGTCGCTTTGTTCAGATTTCAGCTGTTATATTAAGTTTGTATAAATAGTAACCAAGATTAAATATTTCTTTTTAAGAAGTAGGTACACTTAAATATAAGTCATATTTGAGAACTTCTGTTCCGTCTTTGTCTTCTGGGTCTGTAATGTTTTTCTGAAAGGATAACTGTTCTCTCACATGAAGCGAAAGGTCATTAAGAATCTAGAAATAGCGTGTTATATCTTAAAACCAGTTTTAAAAAATTAATTACAGTTGTTTGTCATTAGCCATTGGACAATAATCCCTCTATAGTAATGTATATGTATATGTTATATATTAATATATAAATAATATATGCATATATAATATGTAATATTAAAGTTTAAATTTATATTTAAAAATATTTTAAAAAACTGCTTGTGTTTTCTGTTGCATGTTCTTGGAAACCCTTTCTTAGAAAGATCATTTTTGGTCTCCTATCCTAAAGTAGTTGGCCACCTGACTATCCTTTCTGTTATTTCCTCTTATAGTATTTATTGCAATATATAGATTTGGATTTGTTTCTTAATGTCGGTTTTTATCAGTAGACTTAAGCTTATAGTATAACGACCAGATCATGTTTATTTTGTTAATGAGTGTATTTGTAGTGCTGAACACTATGCTTGTCGTATGGTACAGATTCAATGCATGTTTGTTGCAATATTATTATATTCTTTTAAAAATAGATGCTGTAGCTATTGGGCAATCTCTTTGCCTAAAAAGAACCACACGTCGTCATTCAGAGCTGAGCGACAGCCCTAGGCACCTCTCTAACCCTCTCAGTCTGAGCTTTAGGTCCCTCTTTCTTTCCTATGTCTGTCCTTGGGCCTCAAGCTCAAGACTGTCAGAGAACCAAACTCTGGTCTCTTCTCTCATTTGGTGAGTGGAGATGGAGGGTTCCAGATGTGCTGAGTGCCTAGGGCCATCTCTGTGAGTAGTATCACCTATTTCCTTTGTAAACCAAGAGGAAAGAAGGTTGGAATGCACTTTCTTAAGTCATAATAAGCTTTCAAAACCCTGTTAACTCTAGGGCTAAACCTTTGTGCTACTTTTCATAGCCCTGGACTCAGAAACTGCTGTCTACCTTTGAGCCCTGGTTAGGTGGCTGGGGTGCTCTTCTCCGCTGATGGATTTCTCTGATACTAGCTGTCAGCCTCTCTGCCTGAAATTAGACCACGATTTCCCATGACTGGATTTCCCATGTCTGTTCAGCTTGTTGTATGGGATGGCCAGTGAATTGAGGTCACATTCCCGGATGTGAGCTGCTTACAAACTGGGGGTTGTCATATTCCCTTGGCTGCCGTGCCGTGGCTGCCAAATTTTTATTCTGTTTTGTATTCAGTTTGGTCTTTCCCATCCTTGGGAAGTTCCAGCCCCAAGTTACGGTCTTTTTGTGTCTACCTGTTGGGCCGTGGGGCTGGGCTGGATGATGTTTAGGGACATATTATTCATGTCCCTGTTCATGTACTGTGTCCTGCACTCCTGCATCCCATTAATGATTTATAATAATAGGAAAGCACTCCACACTCATTTACAGGAAAGTGGGTTTGATTGATATCAGTTTAAAAGGTCAGTATTTTCAGTGGTACCTGCTTTTTGACATAGTTCGCTCTTACACAGTTAAAAAGGAACTGTGATAGTGGAGCTACAGGCTTGTTTTTCTGGGCAGATGGCTCACTTGTCATATCTGAAGTGCACTCTGAGGTGACTGCCTCCATGGCCCAGGCTAAGATGCTCTGCAGTTATGGCATTTGAACTTTAAAAAAATTTTTTTAAATCTAAATTCCAGTTTACCTACAATATTATACTAGTTTTGGGTGTACAGCATGGTGATACACATTTATATACTTTACAGAATGATTACCGTGATAAGTCTAGTACCCATCTGACAAAATACATAGTTATTATAATATTAATGATTATATTCCCTATGCTGCACTTTACATCCCCGTGACTGTTTTAATAACAGGTACTTTGTACATCTTAATTCCTTACCCCTTTTCACCCATCTCTTGCTTCTCCCTGCTGGCGACCACCAGAATGTTCTGTGTATCTATGAGTTTGTTTCTGTTTAGTGTGTTTGCTTATTTATTTATTTAGATTCTACAAATAAGTGAAATCATATGGTATTTGTCTTTGCCTGACTTATTTCACTTAGCATAATACCTGCTAGGCCCATCCAGTGTTATCTCAAGTGGCAAAATCTCATTCTTTTTTATAGCTAATATTCCATTGTATATGTATAGCACATCATCTTTATCCACTCATGTATTGATGGACACTTAGATCAGTGAAACAAAGTAGAGCACCCAGAAGTAAACCCACACCTATATAATCAGTTAATCTATGACAAAGGAGGCAAGAATATACAATGGGGTTAAGACAGTCTATTCAATAAATGGTGTTGGGAAACTGCACAGACACATGCAAAAGATTGAAACTGAAGCACTTTCTTATACCCTATACAAGAATAAACTCAAAATGAGTTAAAAACTTAAATCTAAGGCCTGAAACCATAAAACTCCTAGAAGAAAACATAGCCAGTAAACTCTGAGTTTACTTTCATTCTTAGTAATGTGTTTTTGGATGTGTCTCTTCAAGCAAGGGAACAAAAGAAAAAAATAAACAAATGGTACTAAATTAAACTACAAAATTTTTGCACAGTGAAGGAAGCTGTCAACAAAGTGAAAAGACGACTTACTGAATGGGGGAAGATATACATCCAATAAAGGGTTAATGTCTAAAATATATCTTAAGAAACTCATACAACTTACCACCTCCCCCCGCCAAAATAAGCAACAGTCATTAAAAAATGGTCAAATACCTGAATAGACATTTTTCCAAAGAGGACAAATAGATGACCAACAGACATATGTAAAGATGCTCAAAGTCACTGTCATCAGGAAAATTCAAGTTAAAACTACAGTGAGATATCACCTCACAGCTGTCAAAATGGCTGTCATCAGTCAATCAGCAAACAAGTGTTGGTGAGGATGTGGAGAAAAGTCATGCACTTGGTGGGATTGTAAATTAGTACAGCCACTATGTTAAACAGTATTTAGGTGCCTCAAAAAAATTAAAAAGAGAACTAGCGTATACCCCAGCAATTCTGCTTTTGTGTATTTGACCTTTTTTTTTTTTAAATTCTGAAACACCAAAAGGGCCTGTGGCTCCAGGTCCCTTTAAGGGAGGAGCTGTGTTGGCTTATAATACTAAATACCTATTTGCACACAAAAGCAGATCCTCCAGAAGATGGCAATAAAGATTAAGCTTGGGTGAGCAAGCAGAAGCCCTGTGCAAGGCACAGAGTCGGAATTCACAGCCTCAGGCAGGACAGTTTTACAGTTTTACAGTTTTATGGAGTAGTTATTTAAAGGAGATACTGTATGTAAGTTTTCCATTTATTGTTATTACAAAATTAAAATTTTAAGAAATTGCTTTAAATAAAATAGATATATTTGTTTTCTTCCTTAGGGTCATCCTGGGATGTGCCCTTTCTCTTGTTTTGATGATTGTGACAAGTTTTATAGAAGGCAGATTATTTAGCTTTTGTGAAAAACCAAACCAAACAAAAACAAAACATACCATCACTTGCTGCTGAGGTCAGAGTGAGGAAGGCTTCTGAGATAACCTCGGATCAAAGATAAATGTACAGTATGTAGAGTAAAAATAAAATATTTGGTTATAGGAGGATTTAATAACATTACTAACATGTTAAAGTTCCTCAAAGGAAATACAGTAGCTATTGCTGGCTATTTTTCCCTACACCCATCCCCACACCACTGGCCCTTGGGCAGTCTTACTGTAGAAGATGCAAAAGCTAAATACTAATTTCTCTAGCTTCCCTTGAAGCTAAGCTTGTGACATTTCCAGTTAATGAAAACCTGAGGGTGGGGAGTGGGGCTGGCTAGAGAACACTAATGTGATGATGAGAACTAAGTAAATCATCTTGTAACTATGAGTTTACAACAAGGAGAAAAGCCAAGAGACTAATAAAGACGTGACCCTGATAGTGCTGAGTTACTGACTGAACCCATGTGTGCAACTGCCTATTTTCAGCAATTCGATGTGTAAGTTCAAGTTACTGTTACTCAGGAATTCTGGTATGTGTAGCTGAAAGCACGGTTGAATACTATCATATGTCATAAAAAGTACACATGTTAATATTCAATTTCATCCTTACAACATCGTGAGCTAACTATTATGTATGAATGAGGTAAAAGAGATGGGGAGAGGCTAAGTCACTTGTTTTTCTGGGATCTTTTTCTCGTTAAAGTTGGAATTCTAATTCAAGTTGTCAGATTCCAGCACATAATGCTGATAAATACTCTGATGGAATTCATACAAACTTATGTCTGTTTTGTAGTCCAGATGCAGTGGAGCTGTCTTTGTTGGGTTTTTCTTCCCTAAATGGCCCCATGACAAAGATTCTTAATCTTCAGAAAAAACACACAGCAGAGAAGTGATGATCTAGATTAGGAATTTGTTTTATGAGCCAGAAAACAAACAAATAACTGGCATGAGTTTACTTAAAATTGCAGGTACATTTTGGAGAAAAGAATCAATTAGAGGAGCTTGAGCAGTTTGTTAAGCAGAGAACTCATCTTGGTTTATTTAGGTCATTTGCCCCTAAACCACTGCAGTTTGTGGTGAAGTCAACTCCTACTCTAGGTACTTCTTACTGAGGCAGGTTTGAAAAGCAGAAGGAGGTAGTGGGGATTCACAATCCGAAGGGATGAAACTCAGAGGATATAGCACTTTCAGTTCATTGGTAGGTGCCTTTTAATTTCTGCTCCAAGTAGATAGCCACCAAATAAATGTTAAAGGCAGCTGCTCCTTTCCTGGGAGATGCACGGAGTAAAGCTTTTAGACAACACAGAAAGTCAAGGGTGTCTGACTCTTCTTGGAGACTTTAATGGTTTTCAACTCTGGGTAAAAAACAGAAAGACTTCATCTGTGCCTAGCAGCTGTTACCATGTTTTCACATGCCCTATTCCAAGGAGCTTTGAGTTTTTTTTCCTATTTGACTGTTTTTTTTTTTGTTTTGTTTTGTTTTGTTTTTAAACTTTGACTTGGGATTAAGTATTACGATTTAAAGATGTGAATTTGTTGGATGAGTTGGGCAGGGAGGATGTAGGTTGGGCTGTCGAGAGGTGGGATGGCTCCAGGAATATTTTAATACAGAGCTGTTGGTACAGCTTCAACAGACAATACATTTTAAAAGAAAAATTTTTTTGAATTAAAACCTGGGCTAATTATCCTTAAAAATGAAGCCAAGAATGAATTAAGCGTTAAAATTTGTGTGCTATATTTAAATTTCTTATCCTTCCACAGTATTCACCTGAATGTGATGCACGAATGAGGTATCAGCATTGGATTTGCTTTGGACATTTTGCTTTCCTGCTTTTCATAAAATCCTTTTTTTTTGGTAGGATGAACATTCTAGTTGATTATTTGCCAAGCCCCTTTAAGCTGTTATGTTTATTTGTAACTTAGCTAAATGTGCTTTTGTTAGAAACAAAATATTTTCAATAACATCTACATAATTACACAAATTAAATAAAAGACGTTCTTTACATGTCTCCACAGAAGGAATTGAAATGATTATAAATATTGTTTGCATCATTTCCAATAGTAGTTTTTAAAATTAAAAAATTATTTGGATTAGGGAGAGATGGAGAGAGAGAAAGAGAGCGAGAGGGAGAGAGAGAGTGAAACATTGATGTGAGAGAGAAACATCGATTGGCTGCCCCTCATATATGCCCTGACCTGGAATCGAATCCCCAAACTTTTGGTGTATGGGATGACATTCCATCTGAATCGTACCAGCAAAGACCCCAAATAGCAGTTTTTAAAAGTGGTTTTTAAATGAAAAAAACAAACAGACAACTAAGTAATTGTTTAAATAGAGTCAGGAATATATAAGAAAGACTTATTAAATTAAAAAAAAAACAACTGGCTGAAGTACACACATAAACTTTTTTTAGGAGAGGGCATGACAAATCTAGCTTTACAGGTTAAGCTTTTTAATTTTGAATTTGCATAAAATTTTAAAATATATGTGTACAATTTTAAAGAACAGAAGCAGTGGACAGATATAAATACTGGGATTCTTTGATCATTTTTCCCTGGAATTATTTGGGAGCTCATTGTATAAAGAGCGTATTAAGTTATACCACATACATATGATAAGGTTGTGATACATCTGTAGGTGTAGACTCGATTATTTTTTTCATATTATATAAGAGATTCCATTGCAGACATGAAGAAATTTGATATTTTGATGACTGGAATTTTGAAAGTTTAATAGAAATGAAAGATTTTATCCAGCTAAAGAAGAGAACTGAGATTTTCACTCTCATTTGGCCCTTTCAGGCCTAATCCCCTGTCAGTACTATTGTGCGTTACGTTAAACTTTAGTAATATTTTTGTTTGACTAGAATGCCCTCATTTTTATTGAGTATTTATCAAACATGGTACTTATGCCTTTTACAAAATGAAATATTGACTGCATTTTTACTGAAAGCTGCTGGAATTTCCTGTGCCCCCAGTCTTCTTTCAGAGAAGTGGCCATGACGTCTGCATTTCATACACTTGTCCTGGAATCAGCCTTAATATTAGTGCTTTTATCTCCTGGGACATCTTCCAAGGCTTCCTGAACAATCTGTACAACCATGCAAAGAATAGTGTGGTTTTTCAGATAGATTGCTCCTGACACTTCCCTTATTGACTGAATTGTTAATCACATTGCTTCCACGCTGGTGATTTCATTGTGAACTCTCATGCTATGAAGGCGAGGTTTTAGGTTAAACCCTAAGAAAACTCCAAGAAAAAGAAATCTTTTCCTCCAGTACTGTACTCAGACTTTGAGAAAACACTTGCTCCTTAGTCTTTGCTGTGCTACTGGCAGGTCATCACACTGCTAAATTTTGAAAAATGGCAGTTGGTGAAATAACTATGGATTTGTGAGACTGGAATCCTACAGAATCTAAATATTTTATATTTGAATTCATTCAATGAGCTTTCAAGAGAAAATAAAAGGATCTTTCCACTTTTCTTCCATATTGTTGTATACTAACAGTTTCTTAAATATTAATTCCATTTTTTTTGTATATTCTCCTAGTTACTAGTTACCCATTTCTAGGAGGTAGCTAGGCTGTGTTACCTTAGTTTGGGACTTTTTTTTTCTGTGTGGACAGAAGATGTTCTATGATGTTTGTTTAAAAAATTAGTTACATACCTATGTTTGTACCTAGTGTATTCTGGGAAATAAAATGGCTTTTTGTAACTTCTGATTGCCCGTTGTTGCCTAGAGAAGATAGAGTGTCCAGTTTATTTGTTAAGACTGCATGAGATACTGCCTCACACTGGTCAGAATGGCTATCAGTAAATCAACAAACAAGTGTTGACCAGGATGTGGAGAAAGGGGAACCCTTCTGCACCGTTAGTAGGAATGCAGATTGGTGCAGCCACTGTGGAAAGCAGTATGGAGATACCTGAAAAAATTAAAAATGGATCTGTCCTTTGACCCAGCAATCCCACTTCTGGGACTATATCTGAACAAACCAGAAACACTAATTCGAAAGAACATAAGCACCCCTATGTTCATTGCAGTGTTACAACTGCCAAAATGTGGAAGCAGCCCAAGTGTCCCATCAGTAGGTGAGTGGATAAAACAACTGTGGGATATTTACACAATGGAATACTACTTGGCCATAAAAAATTTTTTACCTTCTTTGACAGCATGGATGGACCTGGAGAACATTATGTGAAGTGTAATAAACCAGCCAGAGAAACATGAGCACCATATGATTTCACTCGTGTGGAATCTAATGAACATACTGAACTAACAAGCAAAACAGAGATAGACTCATAGATAGAGAGCAGGATGACAGTTATGGGCAGAGGTTGTGGGGGACAGGGTGGTTTAGGGTGTGGAGGGATTGAGCAAAAAGGAAAAAGGACTCATGGACATGGACAACAGTCTGGTGATTGAGGATGGAGGGAGGTATAAGGAGGATAAATGGTAATGAAAATAGACAATAAAAAATATATACAAAAAAGAGTTGATATATGCCTTAATAATTAATGAAATTTGAATGTGAACTATGGATTAGTATTAATAGCATCAACGTTAAATTTCTTAACATTATTCATTGTATTGGAGCTATGTAAGAGTATGTTTTTTTCTCAAGAGATAGACACTGAGGTATTAGAGGAGTAAATGAGGTACAGTGTCTATGATTTACTCTCAAACAGTTCTGGAAAATGTGTATATGCAAAACTCTGGTTTTGTATATATGGTGAATGAGTGAGAGATCAGGCAAATTTGGCAAAAAGTTAACAATTGATGAATTTGGGTGAAGGCTTTAAGAGTACTTTGTATACTTCTTGCAGCATTTCTGGAAGTCTGAAGTTATTTCAAAATAAAAATATAAAATGTACTTTCAGATTAAGACTTAAGCAAAAATGAATGTATGTTTCTGGCCACCAAAGAGCCACACTCCCTTCTCTAATTCATGTATTTCACTTTCCTATTATAAAATAATGAGTAAGCATATCTATGACTTTTTAGGACATCTGAAAACTAGGAGGGGTGAGAGACTTTCATTATGGTTGTGGAAACTGCTGATAAAAGCTACGGAAATGGGTTCCCTGAGCGCTTCCTTCCTGCCAGGACTGGAAACAAGCGTCCCTGGAGAGCTGCCTCTTCAGCTCTGCACTGGGGAAAGGTGGGGCTTTTATTTATTTCTAGTTTCTTCCTTCTATTAAGAAATCAATTATGTGAATTTTGTGGTCATCAAATTCATTCATACACAATTTTAAGTGTAGGAATAAATAAGTGAAACACCTTAAACACACAATACTCTTCTGAGAACTCAAAAATCTTGATTTTTTTCTAATAAAATATGAAAGCTTTGCGTTTAAATTAGGGTCTTGCCTCTAATGACATCAAACACTTTAAGTCGGTTATGTTACTGGACTAAAGGGATCTGTTTGCCTGCACTCACCAAAACCCAATGAGACATGAACAGGAGCTTGCAACAAAGAAAGTAAGGCTTTATTTCAGAAAGTGGCCCACACCCAGAGACAGGTGAGCTAATGCTCAAGGACCTGGTTCCCGGATGGTTTCCAGGGGATGGTTATATGGAGGAAAAAATCATTAATCATGATGCCTAAGGGCATTAGGGTCGGGGTCAAGGTCATGGTCTCCACTGACTGGTCTCCGTTTTTGAGGGGCTGTCAGTTAATATGGTCCTGATGTCAGCTGTGGCAACACTTATCTGGTTTCAATACTTATCTAAGTCTGGAGCTGAAATACAACTGAGACCTGGGTATTATGTCTAGTTTGAGTGAAACTTTTGTCTCTGTGGTCAACAGACTTTTGTTCCTAAGATAGTTTGTTGTTGATTAGAACCCCATTGTCCTGAGGGCTTAATGATTAAGGGAGTCGTCATGCAAGGGAGAAGGAAGGAGGCAGGTGAGCCAGGGTGCAGTGGGGAATCAAACACTAAGCATGTGTTTTCTAGGATTCAATTAAAATGGCAAGAATCCAAAACAAAGTCACCGGATCTGAAGTTCTAGAGAATGTACCATTGCCCCTGTATCAAGAGAAATGGTCACAGCATACACTTAATTGATAAACCTTTTTGACTTCTAGAGAAGAGGATCTGAATTATTATCTTTTCATGTTGACCTGCCAAGGTTCATCAGGTTTCTTTAGCAGGAAATCTATGTGCCCTTTTCACCATAATGTCCATCTGTTAACACAAGGGTTTGTCCTCTAGAAACTTAGAGGTTGGACACTAAAGAACTTGCATTTCTAGCCTTTCTTATAATATTGATATTCTTGAGTCCTATGTTTCTTTCAAATTTGATGTTAATGCAAACTGATGATTATACATACTTACACATATGTTTACATATATTAACCTATATTTAATCATTACTTTAAATTGATTTCCACACATTCTCACTTGTTGCTCACATGGTTTGTGAGGTTAGCTATTTTCTCCATTTTGCCAAGAAGGAAACTAAGACTTGGAGATGTCAAGAAACTTGCCCAGGATCAGGTAGTTAATAAATGGCAAAATCAGGACTCAAATGTAAGTCTATAGTTTAAAAATCTCAGTTTCTTTCCACCAGACCTTATTTCTTTTTCTTTTTCTTTTTTTAATCATATAACAGGGGTGTCCAACCTTTTGGCGTCTCTGGGCCACACTGGAAGAAGAGGAATTGTCTTAGGCCACACATTAAATACACAAACACTAATGAAAACAAAAAGATCTCATAATGTTTTAAGTAAATTTACGATTTTGTGTTGGACCACATTCATAGCCGTCCTGAGCCTAGTGTGGCTTGAGGGCCATGGGCTGGACACCCCTGACATGTACAAAGATGAAGCTGTTGTCAGGCCAAGAGGATAATTTCTAAGTTAGCTTAAACAAAGACTGCAGAGTGAGAACAGAGAGACAGCTTCCTAAAAACTTTGGCCAATAAGGCAATGCCAGAGTTGAGTCATGTGGCTAAAAGAGATATGTTAATTCTAATTAAATAATAAGTTTTGAGATGCCATAGATGATAGACAACAGGAAGAGACACAGAGCTTGTATGTGTAGACTGGAAATAAATTACTTGTGTCAGTGGGACATCATTAATCCAGAATTTCCTTTCAAGTTCAATCTCCCTTAAGGAAAAAAAGGGCAAATTTTATTAAAAAAATTATTTAAACTAAGCGGTGTTGGTTGAGCCAGGTAGTGATTGCTATTTGTGGTGGATTTTTATATCTTGTTTAAAATTCAAACTTTGTTGTGTGTATGTGTGCTTTCAGTTTAATGTGTATGTACATTATGCGAGTTGTAAATGTCATATATTCCTTTAAGTAGGTTCTTTTTCATTTCCTGCTTGCTGAACTAGTTAAGGAGACTTGGGCATTGTTCATCTTCACTTCCTTGTAAACACCTCTGACACCTACTGGACTGTTTGAAATCAGTCAGGTTGGCTCTTTAGGTATGTGGTTAAGCACCAGTAGATTAGGAGCTCAAATGTCACATTTAGTGAACTAGGAAGTAGAGTTGGAGATGGCTGTAAATCCTGGATTTAAATGTTAACCTGTGCTAAGACAAGCTGGGTATCCAGCCCGTGTCTTAGGTGAACTGGCCTTGCACACATGGCGAGAAGTGGCTTCTGCACTTTAAGGAGCTGTTTTGGTTAGCTCTGCTGAGATGAGCTGCAGAGGCGGATTTAACGGCGGGCGCACCGGGCGCGCCCTGGGCCCTGACCTCTGAAGGCATGTATTTTTATTTTCCCTGTCTCTCTCTTTTTTTTAAGGGGCCCAATATTTTCTTCTGCACCTGGGGCCCCTACTGACCTTAATCCGCCTCTGATGAGCTGTGAAGGAAATCCCATAAGAAGTGCAAGGAAAGAACCTTAGGACCAGGGGTGAGGTGCTTGAAGGAGCATCTCTGAGCCCTGGGTGTTGCCAGTAGGAGATGGCGGGCCACTCCGGAAAGCCAGAAATGTCTGGGATCCAGCCGGAAAATTTCTGCTTGAAAAAACCAACCTTTGGGTCATGTTTTTATGACAGGTACAATGTACTAAAACTATGTCATTACTATTATCAGCTTAATAGATAATTACGATTAGTTGAAATTATCACCTGATTTACATATTGTATTTTATCTTTGTAACTACAACACAGCTTGTTCTGAAAGTTGTTGCTTATTTATAACCTGAGATTAATTATCATAAAAGTGCTGGTAATGGAATTCTTGTGATTTTGAATGTATTAGTGGTAGGTTTAATTGTAAGCATCTTATTTTCAGAAAAACTGGAGAAACTCAGAGGTGAATTAAAAAAAGTCAGTCTATGAAGAAAATGTAATTTAGATTATTTTAATCTGGATATAATTATTTTAAATGCATTAAATGAATTATTATCTCCCACCATAGCTCTAGTAATATTGGAAGGGGATTTCCATTAAAGTTTTTTTTTAAAAATCCTTTATAATTGGGGTGGAGCACATTAACAGGGATCTTTTCAAGTTGTATAGAACCTCACCTTCTCCTGATAACGTGCACAGCAAACTACTCTGGAATTAGAGACTAAAGTTTTGGTCTGGAATATTGAATTTATAATTTAAATTTAGGCCATTGGTTTCCACTAGAATTTAAGGAATTTATTTTAAAGTTGCTTTTCCTAATACAATTTTAGGAAAATTGGGGCTTACCTAGAGCTCTGTTAAAATATGAGAGAGAGAGAGAGAGAGAGAGAGAGAGAGAGAGGGAGAGAGAGAGAGAGAGAGGAGAGACCTTTAACACGGAAGACGGAGCTGGGCAAGACAAACTGCCCTTTGCCTCTCAGGGTCTCAGCTGCTGGCCCTTTGATCACTGGGTGACATGTGTAATGCCCTCAGGGTTTCCGGGATTCCGACTTCGTTCTGGTTCCTTAGTTCTTAACTTACTTTTGGCCTCTGTTCAGGTTTCTTCCTTGATTCACTAGCTGGCTTTTTTGGTGATTTGTCCTGGTTAGACCCAACTAACTATTCTGACATGAATTTGGAAGCGGAAATGTCAATAGGAAGTAGTCTACTTGTTTGTAAAAAGATAGTCGTAACTACTTATATATAGTTTTTCATTTTTAAAATAAGCACTTTCTTATCACAGAGATATCTATGCGTTGCTAGAAATTTTAGAATATACATTTAATTTCTAAGCAAATAAACTACTATAAGTCTGTTGTACATAGAGGAAAGTACTGGGGAATAGAACTGAAAATCAGTTTTCCAGTGCCTAAGCACAATTTTTAAATAAAAATAGGATCACATTATTTATTTTTTCATTTAAGATCAAATGCCCATTTTCCCATGTCATTATTTTTTCCTACAACATCATTTTTCAATGATTGCAGAGTAATCCACTGTGAATGTATGTCATTAATCAGTTGCTTACTTTAGACAAATTTAGATTTTACTTTTTTTCATTTTAATAATATTGTATGAACATCTTTGTATACATAGTTTTGGTAGACCTGTGATATACCCCTAAGACATATTCCTAAAATATTTGAGGTGCATTCAGAGGTGGACACGTGGCATTAATAGTATTTCCAAAGTGTAGCTATTTCAATATTTAAGAGTAAACTTAGGAATTTTCAGTCTTTTGGAGGAAAGACCACTCTGCTTTGACAAACTTTGATTATAATCAGAATGAGCAGAAAACTTATTATATGGTTTCCTTTTCCATTTAACAGGCAAGTCATGGTTCTGATTTTTATTGTTTTATGCCTTCTTCTTTGGTTTCATTTTTGTTTACTTTTGGATTTTTGTTTTTTAATGGTTCCAAAAAATAAAAATCCTTGAGACAAATCTTTTCCTTTGCCAAAATTTGGTGCAAAATTGATGATATATGAAACAATAGAGCATGTGAAATATGATGCCCTTATGTGGAAACTGTTCCATAGTTTGTTTCACTTGATCATTTTTCTGTAAAAAGTTTATTAAATCTTCTCAAGCGTATCTGGAGTTGAAACTAAAACAGCAACCTAAGCATATAGAGTGAATATATAGGCTTGTTCAACCCTTCCATAAAGGCAGCAGATAAAATTCAGCTTGTAAAACAAGGTAACAGTTAAAATTATTCCATAGCAAATGTATTGTGCCAGCCCTCTGTGCCAACTCATAAATATTTCCATCCACATATACTTTCCAAAGGATAGTTTTCCAGTTGCAATTAAACTCCAAGCTGTTGCATATTTTGGGGCTTCAGTAATTTTGCCGATATACAATTAAATTTTTGAAAACTGTATCTTTGTGATAATTGTAATAAGTTCTTCTTACAGAAGTGTGCTTCCAAATGTTAGGTATCACTATATAGTAGGCTATATTCCAGATATATCTGAAGATCTCTACATTAATGAAATGGTAGGTACTTTGCATTGTTCCACAGATAAATCCATGGGGGAGAGCTTCTGACAATGGTTACAGTAAGAAACACTAATAAATTCAGTGAAACAAAAGATTAATGTGATGATCTCAATTTCAAAGCAGCAAAAGCTCAAACACTTGGTTCCAAAGAATTGCAAACATTTTAGGTCCTAGGTTCCCTGTGGCAAGTAAGTTTTTATGATTGTGTGCCTCAAACAACTAGAGGTCCTGTAAAAATGCCCCCCCGTCTTCCTTTGTAGTTCTATCTGATCTTTACTGTTAATTATGTAAAAATATTTACTGTCTATCAAAATGCCTATGTGTCAAGTTCCCACTCAAACCTAGATGCTTGCTTAATTTAATTCTCCAGTAACTCTATGTGGGAATTAGTTTTATTCCTGTGACACATCTGAGGGAATGGAGGGCAGAGGAGTTGAGTAACATCGCCAATGTCACAAGTCTTCGGAAGAGCCGTAGAGCCAGGAGTCAGACTTAGTTATGGATCCAGCATGTACTACAAATTGGATTCCCGAGAGTAGACTGTTGTCTGAGAGAAATAAACTATAAAATAAAGCACTGGTAAATATTATTTGATCTCATTTTTTTCCAAATACTTATTTTTGTCCATAAGGGCACTGTAAGTGAAAGATGGCAAAATAAATCTTAAATATATACCAAACCTGCACCAAGACTACTGTTCTTATATTTTCTGTTGGTGCTGAGGAAATCTAAATTTGGAAACAAGAATCAGAGCTATAAAGTTATTGAAAGGTTAAAGATCCTTTCTGGCTATGCCAGTAGTCATTTCAAATAAGTGTTTCATATTCCTTCAATAATGCTTTAATGACTATACCATTCTATCCTTTCTTAAAGTTTACTACCATTTGCTTTCCATTAGGAAATCATTTTAAATTAAGGACCCCCTTTAAGATGAAAAGCCAATAGACTCTAAGAAGTTAGTAAGTGGAAGAATATTCCTTTGTAATTCACCAGCCTGAACTGTTATCAATGATATCATGAGATTAAAATATAAATTACCCAACTTTTTACATTTCTTTCCTATCTTCTTCCATAGTACAGCTATTACTCAGTTTAGAGAATGTACTCTTTCAGCTCTTCCAAGGTACTTAGGTCTCCTTAGTGTGTCCAGTAATAGAAAATAATTTACTTCTGTGTGAAGCCAGAGTAAAAGCTGGTCAGGCCAGGATGACTCAAGCTACCAGACAGCCATATTCAGAAAGAACCAGAAAATAGTACATCTCCGTAACAAAGCTCAGGTGAATCCTGCTGCCGGAACACAGTGCATTATAAATTGCTTTAAGTTTAAATTTCTACCCTTACTCTTTTTTCTCCAAACAAATGGTGTTATTGCCCAAAGAAGGCTCAAAAATGCCAGAAAGAACTGGTGCCAGTGGAAAATTCAACTAGTGACAAGTAGAAGATTAATCATCAAGGAAATGAGCAGCCTTGGTTGAATGCATATGAGTTTAAGAAGACAGGCAACTGTTCCAGCTGCAGCATTTTTGAGCTGCAGCATTTTGCTCTTTCTTAGTAATGTGGAGGAGAAAGAAAACTGAATTTGGAACACAAAGATCTGATCTTTAAAGGGGAGAGTGAAAGGGAGCAAATGTTTTTTGAGGACTTTGGTAAATGATAGGCAGTGGGTTGCACTGGGTTAAGGGCTTTCACATTTTGTCTCATTATTTCACTCACAACACTGGGGCTAAGAGAGGTTAAGAGATTTGTCCTAGGTCAGAGCTAGAAAGCAGCAGAAGTAGAATGTAATGATATGTTAATCCAAACCTACAGTTTATCTTCTTGCTACTTACATTATTTAGACATGATTATCATCATATTCAGTTTATCGTGAAGAAGGATAACATCCAGACGGTTTTCTTAAATTGTCATCTGAGCATCACCTGTATCAGAATCATGTGGAAATCCCCAGTTCCATTTCAGACCTGTGGAACCAGAGTCTTGGAGAAGGACCTTAGATGTAGCAATTATAACAAATCCTCTGGTGTGCTTCATCATGCAAATTAAATTTTGAGAGCTGTTGCTCTAGAAGAGGGTATAGAAGACTTGAAAAACATGAACCGAAAATGATACTTGCACTATTTCACCTTTTAAAGTTATTCAAAACCAAGTGTAACACACAGGTTCCCGAGTATGGGAAGCTATTCGAAAATAAACCGGCAGTCCCAACTCCATAAAGGAAGCCTGAGGGAATGCATGGATTATCCTTGATAGGCACAACCACACAAAAGCAGGACAGGAGGCCTCTTGCTTGAGGTCAGTACTATTCTTGTATGTTATTCTGGCGTCTGAAAGACTGTCAGTGTATGTTATATTTTTCATAGTCTGGGGTACAGACATACCTATTTTAATTTTATTTTAAAACTAAGAATTTGACAAGCAGAGACAAATCACGAACGGAGGACTTTTGGGAACTACAGACTTGGGATTGAATGTTTACTTGGTACATGATGTAATTAAACTTTGGTGGTTCAGATATGATATCTTTAAAATGAAATAAAAATAATAATAACAACTAGTGCCTTGTTCTGTTGTCATGAGGATTAGAGATAAAAGATATAAAGCACATGGCACAGAACGCGAGACAAAGAAAATAGTTAATGGTAACTTATGCCATCATCGTTGTTAGTGATATTCATTGTATAGCATAAACAGATGTGCAGTGTGTTCATTGCATGTATGACATTAAGAGAATCAGCTCTAGTGTATGTGATGGTAAACCATTGAGTAGAAAGAGATCTGTCCTTGAGAATTGTCCAGAGGAAGCCAACATAGTTTATAAATAATTCTGTCCTTTATCCTGTGTCTTGAAACATTACTGAAAATTTTGAAATAGTAACAACATTGTTGAAACTTTTAGATTTTTGTTCTATATATTATTTCATATTTCTGATACATGTATGGAACAAAAAATCCTCCCACATTCCATTGCTACAGTTTTAGCATCTAGCTTTTTTAAAGTTTTTGATCTAAATGTCAACAGACAATTTAGTCTCCAGAAATTTTAGTGTGGTAGCTAAATAAGTTGTGTCTATCAGATAAATGATTAACATATTTTAACCAATCACTCTCGTTCTAAAAAAACTTGAAAGTTTATTTATATAAATTAAAAAAAGAGCATTTTAACTTGGTGGTATTCCTAACTACTTATTCTTAAATTATCCATTCTGTACAATTTGTCCTGTATGTAACATACCATTTTTACCAGAGAAAGTCTATTTTAAGCTGGGTCAGTAAAATATCTATAGCATTTAATTATGTTATCAACTAATGCCCCCATGAAATAAAAAATATGGTTATGTTTTTGCCTGGTGAAGTCATACTTTTGTTTCTGGGAGGCCTATTAAAATGGGTGTACTTAAACTTTGATTTGGGTGGGGAGAGGAAAATCTTAGGAAAAATTCTTGTTTATAAAGACATGTTTATTCAGGCTCTTCATATCTGAATACCTTTTTGATTGGAATAACTGTGTTGCTGGGAGAGTGATCACAAAAATCAGGAACTCTCCAACGCTTCTTCCATGGAAATGGATACCGAGAATCATGCATTTACAGAAGAGCATAAAAAACCTGACTTTGTTAGCTTTTTGCCCATGGAGCCATTCTTGGGGGAGGCTTACAGCAGTATTCAAATTTTTATGTATAGCTGCATAATCTCTCCTGTCTATTAAGTAGGATTTTCTTCTTCTTAATTTTTTAAATTATAGTTACAAGCCTAATGGTTCTCGAGAAACTGCATACTTATTTGTGAAATATTTTGTTGTAACAGGTATTGTTTATACCGTAATCAGATTTCACACTTTTTAAAAAAGATGTGAAAATATTTTAAAATTTCTATTATGATTCAATCTTTGACCAATGAGTTAGTTTCTAACTACATGGGATTAAAAATTATTTTTGTTACTAATTTCTAACTTAATTACATATTCGTCACAGAATAGAGTTTTTTGTGACACTTATCTTTTGCAACACTTATTTTTTGCAACTTTGGGGAGTTGTTTTATGGCCTTATAGATGACTGATTTTGTAACTATTTCATGTGTGCTTGAGAAAAATATATACTCTAATATTTGGGTCTTCTCATTCAATATTATTTAGTTATATTGTTGAAATTTCTGTAAGAAGCTGATTATCTGCTCAATCTATCAATAGTTGGAAGAGATGTTAAAATCTGTCATTATGGTGGCAGACTTATTTCATTAGTTCTAATTTTTTTTATGTATTATCAATTTTTATCAATTTGCTATATTACTACACTTCCTTTCTGTTTCTTTTTAAAAAAAAATTGATTGATTAGAGAGGGAGGGAGGGAGGGAGGGAGAGGAACGGGTAGAGAGAGAGAAGCATCACATGTCGTTCCTCTTACTTACACAGTCATTGGTTGCTTCTTGTACGTGTCCTGACACGAGGCTGAACCCATAACCTTGGTGTATCCTGTCATATCAGTATGACACCCTAAACAGCTGAGCTACTCTGCCAGTAGATCTTTTATTAAGATCTAGCTATATCTTAATAAAAAATGTATTTTGAATTAGAATTCAAAATATGTTGGAAATCTCCTGACTCCTAAAAAATACACTGTTTCACACGTACCCTCCCCCACCGTTTGCGGCGGGTGGCAGTGGGTCTAGTGAACAACTTCGAGGCCCTTGGGCAGGGCCGCACCACCAGCTGGAAGAGACTCGGATCCCGAGTGCCTGACAAAAAGTCGTCACAGCAGCCAGCCTGCCCGACTAACAAATTCCAGCCTGTAAGGCTTTAGGTGTTTAAACCTCTAAAGATCTTTTCTTGCTTTTAAGTTGTAGAAATTCATTTGTATTGTTTTTCCTCAAATAGTTGTCCCTTAGGTCAGTACTTTTTATAAAATAACTAGAATTATGTGTTTGATTGTAAACCTCACGTTAAAGGCAGTATTGAAATAAGTGTATTACTAAATCTCATCATTCCTATTATAGTGAATAGCCTATTGAAACGTTTTATAGCTGTTTCAGAAATTTGTAATTTTTAAATAATTTTTTTAGTCCTCACCATAGGATATGTTTATTGATTTGAAAGAGAGAGTAATGGAGAGAGAGAGGAGAGAGAGAATCGGCTGCTTGCCATAGGAGCCAATCCCGACTGGGGATTGAATCCATAGTTTAGGCCTGTGCTCTGACCAGGAATGGAACCCACAACGTTTTGGAATATGGGACGATGCTCCAACCAACCGAGCATCTGGCCTGGATGGAAATTTAGCATCCAAATTGGAAAAAAGGCAAGTGAAGTTACACTGAGGGTAAAGATGCAATTGGTCTTGTGCCTGCTCTGGTTAGAAATCGTAGGATCCTACTTTTGGATGAATTCTTACTTCTAGGCACTCAGAGTCAATTCTTAGAATGCGAAACTTGGGAATCAGTAAAAATTGTTCATCACCAAGGATTTGAGTGATTTTAAATCATTATCACAAGGAAAAAGAAAATTTAAATATGTAAACACCCATCTGTATAATACAGAGGACTGATTAACTTGAAAAACAAGGTCTATTTTCCTTTAGCAGTATTTTAAAATGATTTTTAATTTAATTTTATTTGTTTTCTTATTTTCTTGGGCTTGGGGTTTGACAGGGATATTTTGGTGTGTGTGTGATGGGGTGGTTGTATTTGTTTCCAGGTGTCACTTGCAGATGAATGCCAGATATAACCATCTGGGGAATGAGGGTGCAATAATAAATATGAGCCAATATAAACAATCTAGGTTTTAAAGCAGATACAGTGGCAGAGTGTTAAAGATGAAGTGGAATCAGTTTGGTCAATAATATTTTTACGTGCCAGTACAGTAGTGGCCACCTCAGTAGGATGTACTGTAAACTGAGAGTGTGAACCGTAAAGCGCCACAGACCCTGCTTTCATGGTACTCATAGACTATCTGTTAAACCACAAATGACACAGAGACCATGGACAACTCACTCAACGCTTGCTCGTGTCAGAGCTGCCCTTATGCATCGTAGTCTAGCACATTCTTTCAACATTGCACCAAAGCATTCTCTCAATACCCAGGGAGAAGTTTCTCTCCTGTTAGTGTCCTGCCTTTCCTTGCAGTGTACCGCTTCGAGGTGACCTTTCCCTGGGGACTTGCTCCTCTTCCCAGGACTGTATTTCACTCCTGCATTGAGCTTCAGGGCCCCAGTGACTTGCTTAAGGGTTGAAAATTATTTTACCAGCCTGATTATCACAAGTGTTCAATCCTAAAACCTATTAGATTTGCATTAAATAAACTCCAAATATTAGTTAATAGATACAAAGCATTTAAAAATGCCATTTGCCAGAGGAATCTATGCGACACCTTAAGAAGTTGTAAAAATTTAAAAAAATTGTTATTCAGTTACAGTTGTCCTTTTTCCGTGTTCTCCCCTGCCCCGCACCCCGCCGGAGCCGGTCCCCACCCCGCCGCCCGTGCCGTGAGCCCTCTGTTCACTTCCTGAGCTTATTGAGTCAAGTCAATAATAACGTCATCCTTTTTATACAAATGCAAATTCAAGCTTAAAATATTACTAAAATGCCCTCATAAAAAGTCCTAAAGTAATGAAAAAATGTCTAAATCAGGGCAGGAGAGAGTTACAGGGGTAGAGGTAAAGATTGCAGTGAGCAATTACATGTATTAGATTGACAAGCAAGCAAGCTCTGGAAAGAGAATTTTAAATCTAGCAAAAATTACAATTCACCTTAATTTTATAATTTTCTAGGAAATTTTGTTCTAGAACTCCCTATTTTATTCTGTTAGAAGGTACTTATGTTGACCTCAAATACTTTATGCTTTATTATTCCAGTGCTTAGTGTTTTAGGATATAATTAATGTTATTCTAAATGTTAATTTTATTCTAAAATGTTCTTTCTAGATTTTCGTAAAAAAGAATATAATTGTAATATCATCACTTTATTACAAACATAAGAAAAGACAAAGTACAGAAAAAAGTAGTATTCATATTCATAAAAGTAGATATCTATTTATCTACAGATGTTTGTAACATATAAAAATTGATATAAATCAGTTTTGATATCAATAAATTTTGGCCCTGAAATGGATCAGTTGTTTTCTTTTAAATACCATTCACTTTTATATATACATTTAAGCTGTTTCTTTAATTGCTGCCAATAAATCTCAGAGTCTAAAAGGAACAGAGCTTAGTTGCCATTCGAAGAGTAAAAAATAAACATTCCTATTAGCTATATTGTATTTTGACTCTGACTCTTCAGAATTGGATTTTATCAATTGATAAAAATTACTGCAGTTGTATCAAATATTCAGTATTATTCAAAGGAATGCATGAAATGCAAAAAGAAAATAGTCACTTGGCTCTCTCTAACTCATTAAGCCTCATGTAAGTTTTTATGTTTTGTCTTTATAATTACTGATCAATGTTATAAAGCGGATCAGTATGTCAAGAGCTTCTAAATGTGATCTGTAAGCCTTAAGATCAGTAGTGATATCATTCATATAAGGAAAAAGAAATTGAATTTACGGCTACATTGAAACTTAGAATGCATGATTTCACTACCTCTATTTTATTTTTGTAACTTATTTTTCTTAACTTTTCTGTATTAAAAAATACAGAAAATATAAATAGCAATAAATATTATCCATAGCCTTACCACCATCCAGACCCTACTATTATTAATTCTGACATATTTCTATCCATATTTTAAAAATAAATTTGTAGTGTGTGTATGTGTGTGTAATTTACGATGCTGACGTTTAACTTTATGTTGATAAGCACTTTTCCTGTAGGTTTCATATTCATTATATCTTTAATGGGTATATACCATCTACTTTTGGTAGTTTCTTTTTCTTTATTTTTTTTGCTGTTAAAGTAGTTCTGCAGTGATCCTCATGTTTAAAAATATTCCAATTTTCATATCTCAGTTGGAGAATTCAAAGTCAAAGCATATGAATATTTTCAAAATGTTTGCTAAACAATTGTCAATTTTATTTTTTAAGAGGATTGAACCATATTAAATTCTTACCAGCATATATAAGAGTAACTATTTCCTCAGGTTATCAGTAGTAATGAAAATTACCAGTTTCTTTTTGTTAATACTAATTAGAGAGGTTAAAAATATCTCACTTCAATCTGCTTATATCTGATAATTGGTGATATTATTTTAAAATAGCTTTAAAAACATTTAGAGTTGGCTGATCTACATAATGTATTTCTATTACTAAAATACAATGGATTTTCAATCTTTTATTTATTTTTTTCCTCAAAGTCTAATCTATGTTTCACTCACCAGCTTTCTCCCCTCAGGAAGATCAAAACAATTACAAAGTTTGGGAATGGCTCAGTTTAGAAACAAAGGAAATATTTAATTTGTGCCACAAAAATGGTCCACAATTCCTTTGTAAAATAGAAGATAATGAACAGAAACTTTTCTCTCTCCTATAGAACTTTGTATTTCCATTCCCTAATCATTTTTAGTAGCTTCTATTTGTTTTCATTTTATTAAAATGGTCACTATTCTTAGTAGCTACACATAACACACATTATTTGGAATTTCTGATTTTTAATCCAAAAACACAACAAAGTAAAATATGCTCCCTTTTGGAATAAATGTTTAATTTGCCCCCTTGATGTAGATGCTGTTTTCTTGCAGTACTTAACCATCACAGAAAATATATTTTATTTATATGAAGCCTTTTGGCCACTATAGAAGTGAATTTTTCATTTGCATATTTAATTTCAGGTCAGATTTCTTTTAAGGTTAGAAACAGCTATGGCCTAAAAAGAGTGCATTGCAATTTCAGTTGAGCATAGTAGAGTATTATATGGGATGTGGCAAAATTCAGTGAGTTGTTTTATATGAGTAAGAGTATTAAAATTTTACTTGCTATTCAACTTGAACAATTATACATAATAATATTCAGTATTAAAAGACTTCCTTTATTATGTCCTCTTCTTTAATCTCTCTTGAGATACTTACAGATTATACTAAAAAGCCTCCTGTAAACTGATGTCTGTTTATTCTAAACATCCCTGAGA